>UELV01145605.1:0-36575 GCA_900490015.1 Megastigmus stigmatizans | reverse complement strand
CTCTAAGAAGTTGTCTGAAAAATTGCTTATTAAATTTTGAGCTTTTGGGATTTTGCGAAATATGGCCATTTTGAAGAGGTTAAAAATATTTTAGAATCATGAAAAAAATTTTCCCGTAATATTTGAATATCGATTGCACTTTTTTGCAGTATTTTGAATTATTGTCATTGCATTTTCCTTATGAAAAAAATTCATAAAAAAATCATTTTCTGGTAGAAATTTAATCGGATTTCTATCGAACTCTTAACAAGTTTCTACAAAACTTAACAGTGTATTATTATCGGTAGAAGCTCTGTTTTCTAACAACGGCACATCGAGAAAACCTAGGTTAAAACAGTTAATTTTAAAAATTCATAAAAGCTAATGTAGTAAATGAAAAGAAAATGTTGCACATATATTATTTATTTAGGATATTAGCGAAATTTAATGGAAAAAGAGAAAGACTTTATTAACAAATGTTACAATAAAATTAGCGGCTTTGCATTGCCTACTCCGTATCGATGTGACGCTGAGATGGGTGGAAAGGTCATGCGTAAACTGCCTGCCGTGCGTGCAGATTTTCCTAGACAATAACGAGTAAATGAAGTGCTTTTCTTTTATTCTATTGCCTAGCTTAGTTAACATTTTCGATTAACATTATTTTATCAGATCATTATGTAGTTGCAAGTTATATATTATATGCATTAATTTCATACAACGCGCGCTATGTTAAAAAATTCGACGTTGCCGCTATCTTAGATAATGGAAGTTATTCTGCTCAAACTTGGCTATATTACACAAAAATCGTATAAATTATTAGTTTTACAGTTAAGCTAGCGAGTTGTACAAACTCTTAAAATATTCCCTAAATATTTTTTTACTGCGTGTAGAAGTTTTTTAGTTAATCGTTCGTTAATAACTATACAGTTCAAGTTAAAAGCGTAGAAAAAGGCAACTCTACATAAGACTCAATGTTAAATTGAAAATTTTTTTTATATTAATATCTTATTAGTAAGGGTACAATACAATTTAATAATTTAACATGTTGTTTAATATATAATAATAAGCTTATATTTATAATTTCATCAAAATCCGTTCGGTAATTCTGAACTTGAATCCGAAATTTAATGTTTTCTTTGAACACAGTAATATTATGTGTAAAGCTGAGTTAATAATTTGTAAACTAATTGTGAATTCAATCGTTACATATTTCGTTATTGCAAAAATCGGTAAGGTAGGAATCATTTTGACCATAGCACATCCGGGGATCTGATAGTCCTAGCTTACCGACATTACAATATTTTGACTCTAATAAGAAAACTAGATTAGATTTACGGTAAATGAAGATATTGCACCTCCTTGACTCATTATTTACTACTTCTGACAGATATTTAAAGACCACTGGGAATGGTATTTCCAGCAGTGTTTAAATTTTGGCCTGAGACTTTGCAAAATGGTAGATTATGGCTCTAGTTTTTTAACATCCTATTACAATTCGATCAAGACCACAAAAAGAAACATACAATTTTTGAATTTACGCAAGAGTAAAAATATCGCCGAAAAATATGCCCTCATTTGCTTCGACCTTATAGCTGTCTGAGAGCCCAGTAGATCAGGTCAGGCATTAGTAAGACGAGGTAGCAAATTCTCACTTTAACATATTAGCCTAATCTCGATGTTATTTCGCACGAAATACATCAACCCCACAAAAGCTTTTTCTCACACGCACCCGTCAGACTTTTCATCCGTCCATCTCCGAGAAAAAGCAGAGCGAGGCGAGGCGCGTGAAAGACTTACGGAGCAGCCCCTTTTTCGCGCGCACACATTTCTCGCGATCGGAGGCGACGAGTTGTGAATGACGTTTGGCAGATTTCCGAAGTGGCCGAGCGTATATATCTGAATTGCCTACGGAGAACGTGCACTTAAAGCGCTGCCCTGAAAAAAACGTGTCATTTCACTGTCTGTCTTCATACGTCACACAACACGTATTTATGTGGGGTGCAGAGCGAACCGAGTGTTTCTCGAGTAAGAGAGAAATCTAAAGAATGAGAGGCAGCCGAGGAAAGAGCAAGCTAAGATAAGATAGACGTGGAGGAGGATACGAGGGCTTTTTTTGCGATGAAGAAAGGGTTTTTTGCGCTGCTGAGACCTTTTGTTGCTGCTACTGCTGCTGCTACTACTTCGATACAGCTTTGCTTTTATATGGTCAGTTTTACAGGGTAATCCTTGATATAGGTTATATCTTCGCTGAAAAAGTATTGTTGCAATGCAGAGGAATTAATCTTTGAATGATGGAAAACCTAAAGTGGGATTATATTGTAAAAGTCTTAGAAGTTTCTTTTGTTACTAAGATGATTGAATTTTCAAGCTCTTTAACAAAGATATTCATTATTATATACATATTTGGAATTACGAATTTCTCGATGCTAAAAATTTCGAAAATTCATAATAATCAATTCATAATAATTCTTTCTTAATTTGAATGCGCATAATACGCAATATATGCCTTGGTAATGAGCGAGCAATTGAAGTCCGTCTTTACATTACGAAAATATCAAACTTAAAAGACCAGTTCTTTTATTGGCTCAGATTACTTTCTCTTGATACTCCAGAAGTATATTTAAATACAAGCCATCACATTAGAAAATAATATAAATAATAAGTGCAAAATTCACATCTCGCGCCATTGAAAATACTTTGAGCGCTATTTATCAGCGATACATTTCGGCGTGCAAATATCGCATGGCAGAGCGTTTGATTTCTTCCTAGTCAATATCGCATTAAGTGCCTACCATAAAAAGGCATATTTCGAAGCTTCCAGTAGTAGTGGCGTAAGTAATAAGTCGGTAGCGCAGTGCATCGCCGGGTTCGATGAAAGTGTCGAAGAAAGTGACGGATCGACTGTAAATCGGTTCCATTGATCTGTTTGTCGGTTGGGATGCGCGAGACTCTCTCTTTTTCTTTTTCTTTTTTCTCCATTCTTTGTTTTTGCTTCTTTTACCTTCCCCTCCCGCCGATCGACGGCTCACCATCCGCTATTCTCGATTTCTCTGTTTGCTCTGCTCGTCTAGTTCTTATTCTCTCTCTCTTTCTCTGTTTCTCTCTCTCTCTCTCTCTCTCTCTCTCTCTCTCTCTCTCTCACTCACTCCTCGGCAGGAATCCATTATTTCCTATTGCTCGCGCGCGCATCCGCGAAAACTTCTTTCTCCGGCGCGGCGGCGCGGCGTGAGCGAACAATCGATGCGACTTTTTACAGCTTCATTAGTTGCGGGGAATTGGACGGAATGCTGAAAGTTGTGCAATTAAAGAGGCATTAAAAAAATTTTTCAATAGAATGACGTACGTGCCCTTTCGCAAACGGTCACTCTTTCATAGCTGTCTGATAAATTGCTAATCTGCGATTTTAAAAAAGTTTCTTTGGAAACTGCTTTATCCTGAGTTATTGAGAGAAGTCGCTTTCTGTTTGTTTTTCATCCGTATAACTTAAATTAGCGCCACTGACTTTCAATAATGAATTCAATTTTTGTATTTGCTTTACATGTTTGTAATCGTAAAGAAAAAGTACTGATTTACAAAATAAGTATATAAAAACAAATTGAAATGTCACTTGTGGGATCGCAAAGCCCTCTATTTGAGATGATTCCGTTTTCGTAGTAACTGTGAGATTGAAGGAATAACAAGGCTTTAGGCTTCGAAATCAGTTATGAAAAGTTAATCTATGTTAAGGAAAAGGAGTCGAACATATATATAGTTATCGACGTTTACGGTTTCACACTTATTTCGTTTAATTTTCATTATTTTAACATTTTGTAAATTGAGCCCAATTTTGCATGCAGCATTTATAATTGATAAAATTAATAATTTTGTTTCACAAATCTGCATAATTTTAATATAACTTTTAAACCCCATATTAAAATGCTCCTTTTATTTCTATAGATTATAGGAAAACCGCATTTGAATATTTTTCACTATATTTCCATCAAATGTAATGAATATTAATCGAACAACACTCAATAATAATTTATGGTTTTACTTTCTTGGAATATACGTTTAAGTAACTATTTCAAATATAATTTACAGCGCTTCACTGTAATCACTGTTGCTTTACTTTCATTAAAGCAGAAAGGACCTATTCAAAAATCTAAAATAATTCGTTCCTAGAAGCAGCCGCAATACGCTTCCTGCTGAAACGAATATCAGATCCACTCCCAGAATAAAATCCCGAACGCTGCCGAATCTTATGCAAGCACCGACGACTCATCCAAAAGAGGCAAATTCTCTTTTCTCCACTCTCTCTTTCTCTCTCTCCTCCTCTACTTTCTCTCTCTCTCTCTCTCTCTCTGTCTCTCGGTTCCGTAATGAAAAAGGAGAAGAAAAAGCAAAAAGGCTGACAGAGTCACGTCTCCACCGAACGTCTAACGCATATAGAATCTTTCTCGCTTCCTTTTTTCTCTCTTTCGCCCTCCCCCCACCCCACCCATCTCAGTCCCCCACCACTATCACTTGGAGATAATCGAAAGTCGCTGTAGCAGCGTAACGAGCTGGGGACGCTCTGCAGCTTTTCTGGAATCTTCTTTTTTTTTGTAATCCTCCCGCCCTCCACCTTCCCCCGTTCCCTTGGAAAACACTTTTTCCGCGCACGCCAGAGCGATTCTCATTACTGGATGTGCCGGGGATGTGCTTTTTTTTCATCCTCCCTTTTTTTAGTTTGGCTCAGCGGATCAAATTGGTGTATGCTTTTTGCGGAAAGTTCGCGCTCGTGTATTTGCAGCGGTGGAGCGCTGAAAAATGCAAAAGGCCGATCGCTCGCCGGGCTGAAATTGGTTTTTCGGCCGAATTCATTAAGTTGAAGCGATCGATCGATCTAATTTTTCTCTCTCTCTCTCACTCCCTTGCATCTGATAATAACTCATTATCAAAGGTGGCGGGCGAGCGTGTGAGTTTCAGTATTTAGTTTTTGATGAATATTTTTATTCCTAATTGAAACAACCTCGGTAAGACATTTATTACTAATTATTGAAATATTTTTAGATTTTCAATTTCACCCGTTTCACCCCAAGATAAAGATGAAGTAAAATCAAGTTATAATGAGAGTTTACATCTACTTCCAGAAACGGTTCGGTAATATTACTATTTACTGTTTACTACTAAAAAAGACTACATAGCTCCAATGTTATACGCCCCTACAGGCAAAAAAAAAAGAACAGGAACAGGAACAGATATAAGAATAACATTAGTTGGTATATAGATATATATGAAGAACAGGAACAGTAGGGTGCTTATTCTTTGTATCTGTTCCTCTTCTTCATATATATATGGATATATCAACTAATGTTATTCTTATAGCTGTTCCTGTTCCTGTAACTTTTTTAATAATGTACCGAACGTTTATATTTGTGAGTTATTTTTGATGCATTAAAATATATTGCTTTAAGCGTAGATTCATCCAGTGGTAAAGATTTTGTTTATTAATTAGACAAGTATTATTGTTTATATTTGATTTTAAAATTTGGAATAATATACTTTCTGTATTTTTTTTTTATAATTTCAGAATATGGATTGAAGTATCATGTTATGTGGAAATTACTAGAATGGGATAATCAAGTAAGAAATCTGTAAAACTTGTACGGATCAAATAAAATTTGTCTGCATTGAACTAGTGGATGTGAGTGTAAAGATTAGTTATGTATTTGGAAATATATGTTTGAAGTTTGCATCATTGAAGCGCAATGAATAAAGTATTATTTTTGGTTTGCTTCATATTTAATTTAAATAGAAGTGAGACTTTAAATTTTTCTTTATATCTTACAAACCGTATTTATTAGACAAATAATATATCCGAATATAATAATCAAATAATGAATAAACAATTCAAGAAATGTTCACTGTGCTCCAATAATGCAAACTTAAAACATATTTTGTTATTGCAAAAGCAAAATTGATTTGATAATGGTAGTAAAAATTACAAACTTAAAAACTGGGTATCCATATGGTGATTTACGCATCATTTTAATTTTTAATCATGAGTTTAGATGAATTTATTCATATATCTATAATAAAAGAATTAATTAGTAGTTTGTTCAGTTTTTGATAAAGGAAATTCATCTAATAATCATAATACGCCTCAACAGTCAATAGTTAATATATTTAAACAGTATATAATTCGATTAAATCCTTTCAGTTAAAGATAGAGTGACTTTTTTATTTTGTTTTATAGCAAAATGTATTATGCTTTCTCACATAAGAATGGTAAAATATTGAATTTTAAAATTGCCATAACTTCTAATCCAAGGCCCATTTGAAGGAAATGACTAAGGTTTCTTGGTTTTGTGATGAAATAAGCCTACGGAAGCAGTTTAGCCAAACCTGGTTTCCGAACTCCTTGGGTTCCCCTTGTTAGTTTCTCTGTGACCTTCGCAGCTGATTCTATTTGGCTTTGTCGTTTGCTTTGTACAATCTAAATAATTATATAGCTTACCGAGGCTTACTATTCATGGACGCGAATTACTTAAAATGAACCATCGTTCCAGATTTTTGAAGCTTATAGAACCAATATGAGAAACCACGCGCTCGCAAATTCAAAACGCTAAACAAGCTCGCGGAAATAATTCGATAGATAATCCGCTAAGAGGTTTCCGATGCTACAATTATTTCCGAAGCTTACTTAGGACACTGATTTAACGGGTGGTTATACCCCAAAGTGTGCGGCGGCTTGTTATCGGCGTCTATTGCATATAGGGGTCCCACGCGCTGTTAACACTTAAGTCCGAGACGGCTAAATGGTCATGACGCGACTTTCCAGGCGAGTTTCGTGCCCTTGTGTACCATATATATGTTTGCTTTAAGCCTCGCACTGGTCTGCACTTAAGCTCACTGTGTAACTTTGGCGATGCAAAATTATATGCTGTTCCTTATCATTCTCTTTCCTTCCGCTCTTGTTTCAGAACTATATATATATATATATATATATACTCCCTTTTGCTCGTATCTATCGACGAGTGTGGTTATAAGAAAATTTGATGAAATACAACTAATCAGAAACAAGCTTAATCCGATTGTGGGAAGTGTTTATTTGAAATTTCTTTTACTGATTGAAAAAGTAGCATATTTATCAGATAAAGCATCAAGATTGAAAAACATGAATATTCCAGTTCATTTTATTTAAAAGAATGTGCATGTCATTATTTTACTGTGGTGGTGGAAATATATTTATTGACTTCTGACATATTTATCTTAATAGAACACAATTAACTTGGCATTATTATAAATATTTTGGTTTAAGTAGGCGGTGAGATTTTTTTAAATAAAACGTCTTTGCATGAAATAAGAAATGATACACGTTCCATATAAGTTTCGCTTGCTGCTTTATTTGGAGCAATACAGATACCGATCTATTCCTAATATTCATATAACTGCTAATTTCCTATTTCTAGCCACCATTGTATAGCCTAATCCTTTTCAATGTTTGTAGATCGATTTAGAAGAAAAGTACAGCTCGAGCCTCACGTCTTTCGATAAGAGCATAGCAACAACACTTGTCTTCTCCTTCAACATATTATTCCTTCACCGACATCCCATTTGCTACCTGCTTAGACAAGAAAATTTCGTGCTTCGCTAGCTCTTCCCACAAGTTGCGCACTTATACATATATATACACATATATATGTGTGTGTGTATATACATCGCTACTTGAGGCAGAGCAAACATTCGAGTCACTCGTCGTCATACGCGTATATACACAAAACGGTATTAAAGCGCAGGGGGCCGGATAAATTGTGTAGCAACGAGTATACCCAAGGGGGGGAGGGGGATAAAGACGATCCACATGAATATGGACCAGATTAAGAAATAGCGCGACGCACAAAGCAATACGCCCAAGGAAGGGAAACTTAGAAGGGCGCATCGCGGTATTAAGGCCAGAGAGAAAGAGAGTGAGAGAATGCAATGCTACGCAGTAGATACTTGCAAATGTATGTGTGTATATATACGAAGCTGAAGAAGGCGAGAAAACGCAGTATCATAACTATGACTAACACCGAGGATGTTCCAACAGTTTGTGCACACCTCTCTCTTGGCGCATGCTGAAAAAAGCCTAAGGAGCAGGAGAGAGAAAGGGCGAGGCAGAGAGAGAGAGAGAGAGAGAGAGAGAGAGAGAGAGAGAGAGAGAGAAAGTGGGAGACGGGGGGTATTGTGTTCGCTAAGCACCGTTGAGAACGAGAGCTCGTTTAGCTCGCTGAATTTATCCTCGAGGTATCCTCGAGTAAGTGTATTTCTCGCTATTTACTTTTCTTCCTCCCTCGCTCTCCTTCCCCACCGTCTCGACAAAAAGGAAGAAGAAACCTGGATTCCGAAGAAAAAAGTCTGTGCGCCAAGTAAGCTTTCGAAATACATTCCTTTATCATTTTTTGTTTAAGTATAAATGATATTCTACTCTACTTGTATCTTTTTTTAATCCAATAACTTTGGAAACTTTAACACTTCTGCATAATGATTATCGTGAATTTTTTGCAATTTCTATTTAAAATTGCTTCCATTATTTCGTAATATCATTAATTATCATCGAAGTATACATATAAGATGCTCTGCGCTTAATTTGATAAAAATACCAATACATAGAAGTAGTTCTAGATTCCTCAACTGCAGCATATCGTAATCGCGCCTAATCATATTCTAAATAAAAAATGAAATAAAGCAGAGAGTAGTTTCCTTCAAAAATAATCCCATAAAGAAAATGAACGGGAAATGGAAGAAGAGAGAATGATATATAAGGGAATTTAGGATAGAAATCGATAGAAACAAAGACAGTAGAAATATTTGAACAAGATAAAGCTTTAGTGAAAGTAAGAGATAAAGTAATAAGACTCGAGATATAGTCAGGTATCTAATCGATGCAATTCTCCAGTTTGTGAACATCGAACGATCGAAAAACGAGTGAAAAAGAATGAGGAAAAACGTTCGAAGAATATAGTAGAGGGAAATACGAGAAATAAGACACTAAAAACGACAGGAAGAGAGATGAACGCAAAAAAGCATGGATGAAAATCAATGAGTGTGTCCAAGAGATTCGTTATTCAAACCGAACTGTAATCTTAAATAATTTCAGAGTTCAATAAAAATCTCATAATAGTACAAATATTTTGATCTAATATCATTAATATCCACCACGAAAACAGTGCGAAAAAGAAAACTGTCTTCTTACAGCATCTAATCGCTTTTACAAATACAATCGTCATGTCGAAACATCTGTTTGCGCACTTTTTGTATAAATCTATCTCCCTTCGATCACCGCAGGTATTAGAGTCCATTGATAAGAGATGGCAGTCCATTCGACGAAACAAGGGACCGAGTGTAGTAGCGTTAAGCTCCAGCTTGGAAAATAACATTTGCTACAGTAGAATTAATCCATTGACCAGCTAGGGTTCAATGTTTGATCTAGCTAAGGTTTGGTCTAACTATTTCAACCCGCAGATATTCGTTCGAATAGGCTACGAATGTAGCAGTCCAGTAACTCGAAAAGGGGTGTCAATTCAGTCCCACACCCGTTTTAACTTACCATTTCGCCTGATGCGTTTAGAGTGCGACCAATTGCATCATACTGTATTACGTAGAGAGAGAGTGAGAGAGAGAGAGAGAGAGAGAGAGAGAGAGAGAGAGAGTTGGATTCAGAGTGGCATCACATGAGTCGGGAGGGACTGGGGCTTTTTGACGGTTTATTGCGGGGAGAGTGAAGTTGAGCCGAATGCATCCGCCAAAGGGTACTGTACTTTATGCATAGTTTATTAAATGGGTGTGACTGGTATAGGTTTATTTTACTCCGTAAGCACCATGATTATATTATCATTTTTGAAGTGCAATATTCTGAAGTGCATAATTATATGACACATTAAACTTCAGAATTATTAATGATAAATATTTATAGTATATTTTTTCTGCGCAGAAATTTTACAATGCAAAGTAAAGTAAGTACTAAGTTTTCAATCACATCAACATAAGTTTATTAAAGTCCCCAAATGCTATCATCAATTCAATATTTTTTCTCTTGTACTTCAAATGTTGTAACGGAGTTTATAATCATATTTGTTTTCATAAATCACATTTGATATATTTTCTTGAATTCGGCTGAAGGGAAATTCTACGAAAGCAGGGACGTTCAGCGAGAAAATAGTTTACGACAATAAGTATTAAATAAACAGTATCAAGGATCGAGAGAAAACTTATGAAAACATATGTGAAGCCGGGACATAAGGTGTCATTGTAACCGACCAGAAAATTTTAAAAGAACTGTTCGCGGAGGGCCAGCAAGAGCATGCAACCAGGGCAACCGGGATGGGTAATACTGTCGTGATTATCATATTGTGACAATTACGATGGTCCCAAGTTCGCACAAATGCAGAGGGATACCACGTGTACTTTTACAATTTTCTTTGTCTTACTTTAATTCTACTTTACCGTGACATATACATATAGCAAACCTTTAAATATCAAATTATTTGCTGATCATTTTGGTACAACTTATTTGGTACAAGATTGCCCATATTCCCCGTGTTTTTAGTTGTTACGATACCAAATAGTGGTTATAATGTTAGACCTATTGCTACAAAATGATAAAGCTAAGCGTATGGATTTTATAATGATCTGCGTCTCAATCGTTAGCCCATTTAATTCGCTATCGATTGAGCCATACTACCTGCATTTTGACCAAAAAAACTTATAAAAATTTGTCAAAAATGACGGCAAGTTAACTTTCGCACTTTTGGGAGGTGAACGATTGCGTCAGGTCTTGTTGCCTTAAGTATTATTCCGAAGGGGAGGGGAGAGAGGCATGGGGTGGATCGGAAGGGAAATATTTTCCACTTCGAATCCCACCGACTAGGAGTGGAAAGTTGGTCACGGTGCCGAGATACGGGGTTTTCAAATTTGCCTTAAGGAATAACCAAAAGTTGGGTTTCCCCAAAAAAAGACCCACTCAGAAAAAAGAATCTTTTTGAATTAAAGAAACGGGTCATTGCGGGCGGATGATGAAATATTTTATTAAATCAAAAAAAAAAAAGTTATTGTGTTAATGAAATATTTAGTTTATTGATTGATAATTTAATATGTTAAAAGAAAGTTTGTTGTGAAAATTAAATTTTCACGCTCAAATTTTTTTCTCAGTACTTCGTACAATAAAAAATCAAATTCCCTCGAAGACGCGGATTCCCTTTCTGGTCGAGAGCAACACTAAAATCGCTAATGGATATTTTGATGATGAACTCACCCGTATTATTGACTCGTTTGCCTCCTTTAGCGGGCCAGCCGACTGACGTGCTCGCGTTCGAGGTGAAGCTGTAGAAGGCGTAGAGCTGCGACCTCTCTGTATTCTCGTTTATCCTGAAATAGAAACACACTTATATAGTTGGAGCTTTATATGACGGATCGTATAACGCAGCACAGCGCTATAAATACTTCCGTAAATATCTATATACGCCAAGTACAGTGAAAATGCCAAGCTAGATGTTTATTATGCCCGGTAGGATTTAATGCTCGCGCGTACTGGGGGTCTTTCAACCTCCTTTTTTTATGCTACTCTCGTCGTTGTAGGGGAAAGGAAAAAAGGAGCCCGTTAACGGTGAAATTAGAAACTGTTAATCAGGTTAAATGAAATTTTTCGTTAGTATGCGACGGAAATTCAAATAGATGCTCGGAAGTGAGATGAATTTTCTCCTTAATTGATCGAAGAATATAGCCTACGTCTATTGCAATTTCACTCGTGGAAGATTTTTTTTATAGTTTCACCGTCGTTTGTGTTTTTCAGGATTTAGTTACAACTTTTGATGGTATAATTATAATTCAATGCGCTTATACTAAAATCTGAATGGCTTCTCTAATGCTATACATCATCTATATCCACAATTAATGAACTTTCATTTTAAAAATATACCCATCCACTTGATTTACTGACTCGTGCTACTTTCACAAACGATGAAACGAAACTGATTGTTTCAATATATTATATTACGTGCAGTGAATTGCTGCACATAATTGAATTTGAGATGGATATTCAATAAACGTCTAGATCCAGTAACTCCGCTGATCGAGTTCGTATCGTTTGCACTCGCACCTATCGAACCTTCGTCTACCATCAAGTCCTAGACGGAAGGAGAGCAGCGGGAGAAAAAGCGAGCAGCGCGAGAAATGAAGAAGCAGAAATGAAAAGCAGACAACTCGAATTAGAAATAAGGGAAAATGGTATATACGCCGGCTCCCGGCTAGCCACGGAGGTGCTTCTAATTCGGTTATTCAGTTAAGAGGTTGAAGCGTGTGCCCGTGTACTCGAGTTAACCCCTGCGCTGTCGCCGTCCAGGATCAGAGGTTACTTCCAGACACTCGTAACTCCTAATTGTATTTGCCCATAATAAATCTCTTTCTCTCTCACGCACACGTACACGTACTCTCTTTCTCTATTATATATCCGGCATCATCTGATCCTTTATCCCTGTACATCCTCGACTTTGTGTACATTTACTTGATTATAGACAATTATCCCCCAAAGTTATTATAAATAATAATAATTGATCCCCTGCACCATAGTGGAGGGGTAATAATGTACATATTAATTAAATTATTTACTCTTAAACACAGGATTTATTTTAATAAACGTTCAAAGGTATTTTAAACTAAATTAAATTATTGTAAGTAAAAGGCAGTAATTAATTAATAATTGGTGTATCATTTAATTTGCTACTTTGAACTCTTGCGAAATTAAATATGCGGTTCTTTCGTTACAATAATCAAGGTACAAAAATAAACTTTCATTAAAATAATACGAGACAAAAATATCTTAAGAAACAAGAGGCCGTCAAAGGAACTCGGTTCGCTCAGACTCCTTACTTTCTATAATAAAAGAAATCCCTTTTTTTCGGATGGGAAGGCTTTACAGGTTCGTTACTTTAACGAACTTCTTTTCGCAACGCGACCAGAATTCTCGGACCGGACTTTATGCTACTTACGGATTAGGCTGCGCTATCCCAAGGCTCCTTCTCTCTCTCTCTCTCTCTCTCTCGCTCCTTGCTCTTCCACCTATCGAGCAGCTGTGCGCCAGCATCGTACCGCGAAATCCATTAATTAAATTAAATATATCGCCAATTAATTAAAATTAATTGAGGAGGACGGCGAAAAGCAATCTGGCTTCCGCCATTAGGTATAGCCGAGTCGAATGTCAGGTCTGAAAAGCAATTTTAGGTGCTAAATCTAGATGCGCTATGATGTGCGAAAATTGTTACATATATATAATTTTAGAATGCTCAATATTATTTTGAATATAAAATGGAATGGAATATGTTCTTATTTTATTTGGTTAAAAGATAGTTTAATTTAATGATATAAATAATGTATTTATAATTATAACAAAAAAGGAGCAAAGAAAAAATAACTATTAGCAAATAAAAAACTAGAACTAAGTAAAAGCTATTATTACTTTGCAAAAGCACAATAAAAACTTAATGTTTCTCTCTTTCTCGTGCATAATAGCTTCCGGATAAAAATACGCAGAAATTACGCTGAACCGTCGGAAGAAAATAAGGCATTTGACCAATGTCCCGCGACTGCAGCGCAACTCCTATACCGCGTGTAAAAACTTTTACGCATTCCATGGCGCGCGCACACTCGGCCCGAGTACGAGAGGAGTATAGAGACTTTTGGTCGTTAGCGAAATTTGTCCCTTTCGAACAAGAACTGCACAATTGCTTGTCCTACCAATCCGAGGGACGATAAATCAATGCCGTTGACGTCGGCAAACAGAAAAGTTGCCCCTCCGACTCTCGTCTGACGAATACCAACACCGGATGAGAGGAAAAATAATAGAGTGCGGATGCGAGAAATGGAAGCCCTGGCTAAAAACGGTTCGCAAGAAGCGTGAGCTTTAGAAAGTGAACTAGACCAGATAAAAGTATTTCTAATTACATCCTTTTCAAAGCTCGCTTTTGTGGCTTGTAGATATATTTTCTGTTTTACTGTTTACTATTCATAACGTGATGTTGATTAATAGAATTACTGCGTTACTACCAGCACAATTTGCCAGCTGTACGCCTATCATCCTAGCTTTGCAGAAAAATTGTTTAGTCTGAATTTGATTGTATTAATTATACAGATCGAGTAAAAGTTATCTGCTCCATGTACTAGTCAGATTTAGTCTAAGTCGTCACGATTTCGAGACCGTATATTAAAAGAAGTATGAATCTTAGAAGCAAATAAATTGAATGAATAGTTATGACGTTAAATGGCAATATCTTACAGACAGAACCCCAATCAAAATGCTCAGCAAAGGTTATACACCCCAATAATTAAACTTTTTTTTTTTAAATAAGTTTAAAAAAAACAATAGAAGTACAACAAAACAAATAAAAAAAAGGAATAATGCTTAAATTTTCTTAGAATAAATCAAAGTTCGCCACACTCTCGGCACGTCTCAGCCGTCGTTAAAAGTATCTGAGCGCACAAGAGTAACATTTTCAACGAATTACAGTTTTTTGGCCGAAGGGGTTGAAAAGTGAGGATCAGGCGGCAGAGATTGGTTAGACGAGTAGGTGGTAAGAGGGCGACAGGGAAGCGCTGCTAATTTTCTCGTAATCAGCGGAGTCACCGGATAACCTCATAATGCGATGATAAATATTTCAAAAGCTCCCCGCTCAGCCTTCCCAGCGCGTCACTCACTGTGGTCGACGACATTGCTCATTAGCGTCTGCGAGGCTTGCGGCTCCGCAGCTATAAGCGACCTCGAATATCAGCTTCGAGTGGATTTTATGCTCGTTAATGGAAGAATTAGCAGCCCTAAAAATTACCGACTGTATAGCTCTTCGTTTTTTGTTGTTGATAGGCACTCGTGTTGTGTTACTTTGACGTTCGGAAAACGTGCGGCAGAGCGAAATGACGCTCATGGAGATCGATTACCTCTCTTCCGTCGGCGCTGTAATTTTCAGTTTGCTTCCGCGGCGCGCTCAGCGGTTTTGGGAGGAACTTTTCATAATTAGTGTTAAAGTGCAAACTTCCAGTCCTTGAAGTTTCGCTCGGCGCGGTTTTCGTTGATCTCGCGGAAACCGGCGCAACGACGATATTCACCGTAATTATGTTTTAGTTCTCGATAACGTTGCTGCTTCCCCGAGACCTTTCAAAAATTCAAGCACTTTTAAAGTGATTCGATTTTCAAAAAGATTTCAACGGGGAAGTTTGAGGGAATAAGTAATATTTACTGTATCGAAATACTTTGGGTAATTTGTAAAGTTGTTCGAAAATGATAAGGACACTGCGCTAACCTTATTTAAAATTATAAATCGATTTCTCGCGTGAAAATGTAAGTATTTTGGATGTTTTAACATAATACAGGATTAAAATAATTAGGGATTATTCTCAAAAGCGTGAGTGAGTAAACTCGGTTTGAAAATTTTTAATTACATTTCCATCAAGGGAACTGAAAAGTTCCATCCTCCAATATTTACTTTATCGCCGATTTCGGATTTCATTTGCTTTCAATCATTTATTTTAGAGATTGGTAAGAGATCAAATATTTGATAACTGAAATCTCATTTCTCTTCTACTACATTGAGATTGAAAATGTATGCAGTCAATACTAATTTCTTTTTCTGTTATTTCGTTGGATTAAATTTAAAATTGCTGTATCAGAAGTTAAATTATATAGATTACCAGACCATTTTTATGTAATTATAAGTCATAACCATTATTTTTAATATAACAATAATTATGAAGTATTTGTACTAAATAAAATACATCTAGTAGAAATACTATTTCTCAATAATTGTTATATATTGAAAATAAGGATTATATATTATACTTGAATTATGTATTGAAATATTAAAAATAGTTTAGACTCTTTGAGAAAGCAAAATAGACATCAAATCAAATAGCAATGGTATGTTAACCGTACGTAAAGGAAACTAGAAAGTAACATATATAAGCTGCAGTTAATTTCAGTGATTTTATTTGTTTAAACAGATCCTACGGTTTAAATGTATAATTTTATATATGATATATGCCATTTTGCAGTCTATCCCCTGCATGATTTAGCTGTCACCAGCTTATAAAACGCCTAATTCCTCATTTCATATTCGCATCCAAACCCACTAATCTTATCAAATAAAAAAAAAACTGCTTGATCAACTAGATTGGGTAGGCATTTTGGCTCTGCACATCGAAGGACGGCTGTCATCAATTGAAATTGCTATTGGAACGGGTATAAAGCGGTTAATCGGTATGCGAGAATCGAGAAACTGGGAGACGTAAGTTTGACTGAGCTCCAGTTCAAATCCACGCCAGAGAGAAAGAGAGGGAGAGAGAGAGAGAGAGAGAGAGAGAGAGAGAGAGAGAGAGAGAGAGAAACGCGCTCGTTATCTCGCACATTCGAATGTCTTAATTACGTTGTATGCTCAGGACGGGGGCTGGAAGGGTGGGAAAAGGGCGTCTTTGAGCGGCGGGAATATCAATGAGCTCTGGTTTTCGCCAGGTCCAAATTCGCTTTATTGCATAATTCAGCCTTATAGGTATACGGCGGGGGACTGGTAATCTGCGCGCGTAGAGAGCGACGCGTACTCATTAGTGCCCGATTTCCAGATGTGAATGACTGCACGCTCGCTTAGCGATTGACTATTTTCGATGGAGCTACGAGGAACGAACGAGAGCGCTCATGGTATAGTCAAAGAGGAAATTTTCCATTTTCTCCTTTCAGACTTTTTGCTCCGTAGAGATCGATGAAAACGATATATTGAATGTATTAAAAAAATATTATCCGAATGATAATAATAATGAATACATATTGGGATCTACATGGATGCGGAGTTATGGCTTAAATACGCCGTATTTGATCACGTGTCACCGTATCAGCCAATCCCTTATGAAAATTTTTGGCTTAAGACGCTTTTATTTTTTGCCACCAGTTCTTAACCCAATAGATCTCAGATCTCAATATCAACACAAAATATTTAAAAATCGTATAATGTATTTTATGTTTATCTTTATCTGCGAAAATCTGTATGTAAACTATAATCTTTATTACGAAGCATATCGTTCGATTTCCATATACGCGCCTGTAGACTGTAACATACCCGCAGCCTCTCAAATAATCTCGTATCTATTATAAAGGATACGCGCATACACACAGACAGTCTTTCAGCATTTGCATCGTCATTAAAAAATTGGCTTTACTCTCTCCTTGCAGTCAGAGCTTGCACCCGCTTCCTCTCTCATCATCCTCTGCTTTCAGTCGCCGCTAACAACCCCAAGAAAAGATGAGAAGAAGTATCCGACAAATAGCTAGTCTCGAGCATCCTCATCGTCAATTATATATATGTGTGTGTATATGAGCTAGTCGGGCATTAGTAAAAGGAAAGAAAGGTCAGTGCGATAATGCGTCGCCTCCAGCTATCCATGTACGTGCAGTGCTCGCGCACACACAGAGAGAGATCAGCCCATTAAATTAGTATTGTTACATAGAATTTGCGACGCCTCGTTATACGCAGCTACCTCAGGTGTACACATCCTGGATAGAGAGATACAGAGAGAGAGAGAGAGAGCTTATCATTGCACAGGAGCTCGGTGAGTATAGGTCGGCGTATTATTCATACGGACTGGCTCTTCGATTTCCCTCGGCATTTTGTGTACTACGTGCACCGCCGCGCGACATTCCCATCAGCTGTGTATAGCTCTGCTCTGTCTACGTGATCGCTGCTGATTGAGGTGCAAACCAACACATGCGGCCTAGTTATCAATACGAATATTTCTGGATTTTTTTTGATGCTCTGGTTGAACTTTGGATTCAGCTTTCTTGTAATTTGTCACAGCTTTTTGTTTTAAATAAATTAGTTCGATTATAGCAAGTGAAATTATTCGCACGATAAAAATATTCGAGTACTACAAGTAAAATTCAATGCCTAAAATCTAAATCTTAGTTTCATAACAATTTATGCTTCGCTGTAAAGGATGATATAATTGTATACTAATTTACAAACACATTATTAGAACGAAATATAATACAAATGTGCAGGATAAGAAAACGATTTCTCGTTCAAGGATTATGCAACGGCGAAATATCTAGAGCATTTCATTTTGGAATAATTGCATTTGGAAGCTTAATTTTCAAAAGAATCGTATTCTGAGAGCATTCGACATAACGGAATCAATTCGAGAAGCTGAAAACTCGTGATTTAATGAGAAGAATCTCCACAGAAGTTTTCCCCCGATAAAATAATTATATTCCATTAAAAAGATAAGGGGATCGGAGATTTCTAGCGCTGCACGGACCTAGGCAGAAAGTGTGCGCGGTAATTGCCGATAATAATTAAGTCGCAATATAAGACTCATCGGCTTAATGACTTTTCCTTTATCTTTCCCCGCTCTTAATGATATTATACATACGAGATGTATAATGGATATGTAATTTTGTACAAATTGCAATATAATCACACATCATTATAAAGCTAGTACAAAGCGAATAAACTTCTTCAACGGATGTTGCACGAATAGAATTCGACAGTACCTAGTAAGTACCTAAGTAGAAAAAATATAATTATTTAAAAAAAAATTCCTTTACGTACACTCTCATTAAAGCTTCAAAAAGAAAATAACAGCCCTATTTGAACAAATATACCTCGATTGCTTATAAATGAAGCTCCAACCAAAACCTCATCCAATTATTACCAGTACTCACGGGAATTTCCGGTCGTTACCCCATTCTTTGAGACCCAGCATCGTTTCCCTTTTCCGTCATTCCATCTGTCTATGTTCCTCATATTCCTCGGATGGCGAACGAGTCTCTCTCCTCTAATGTGCGTGGCTTTGGCATTCGACCGCGACGACAAAGGATTGGCCTTTCCACGGATAAGGGGGGAATCTCCGATGCGCACCGACTCTCTCCGTCCCAGCCCCCCCAATCGATCATTTCCCAAGTCCACTCCCACACATCTGCACGTGCATTTCTTACTCTTACTCGCGCGTATATCCCACTGACGAATCGAATGCTTTATAGTTCAATCATCTTAACTGATGGGCCAAGTTTTTGCGAGTCGAAGCTGGGGCGGGGAAAAAGCCGGTTCCAAGTGGGATCCTGGAATATCTCTCTCTCTCTCTCTCTCTCTCTCTCTCTCTCTTTCGCTAGTTCTCACACCGATATGTTGGCGCTTGCGCGCGTATGCGAGTCTCTCTCTTTCTCTTTCTCCCTGTCTCTCGTTCACAAGTTTTTTTTTGCGCGTGTTTTCGTTCGGATAGGAAGAACGAATCGAAGGAAATAAATCCGCGATTGGTGAAAAAGTGCTTTTGACGAGGGGAATAGATTGCTTTTGCTAATCCCCCTACCCCTTTTGCCTCTCTCTCTCTCTCTCACCCTCGCTCTCGAATGTTCCAAAGAAAGTGTTAATTTTTTTTCCTTCCAACCATGACTTTCAGCAAATCTTTCATTCGATTTAGATGCGGAAGTGTAAACAATGTTGAAAGTAAACTTATTTTGAATTACATTGCGTCTATTATTGTTTTAATTGTGGAAATTTTTAAGTCTATATTTATACTTTAGATATATTTTTTATAATACTGTATAAAAGCTTTAATCATTTTTTCATTCTTAATTTTTATAAATTCGTATAAATATATATGTGTCAAATTGGAGAAAAAGAAATCAATGAAAAGTATGATGGAAGTAGTGCATTATAAGTAATTAATTTTTGTAGCTGCGTGAGTAGAATTATCGTTCAATGTATGGATATACATATTTACGGTGTAATTTTTGGACTCAGTGTAATACCAATAATAGCTTACTGAAATAAAACACAGATTACAATACAAGAAAAGAAGTTTGACGAATTGACTACATGGTTATACATAACTTTCACGAACAAAGATATAGGTACGAAAATTCTATTATAAAATAATAGTGTAAAAATTTTTACATTATTATAAGCGAAGAAAATGATTTTACCTTTTTTACCATCAAACACATTTTACACATTAAACACTATGGCACATTAAATTTCCCAATACCTGAGGAACAGACGATTTCAAGAATTCTCGCGTTTGATTGCCTAAACTTTTTCTTTTTTTCTCTCTCTTCCCCGCTACAAAGTTCCCTTTGTGAGCTTCAAAAACGTTGCAGCTTTCACTTAGCGCGCGTCTCTCGGCAGCGAATTTCGCCGACAAAGGGCCGCCGCCGCCGCCGCCGCGCTAGTCGAAAATCCGGGCGAGAAGCGAAGCGCGCTCCGCGCGCAAGTCGAAAGTACGCGCGCGCGGGGCAACCGAAAACGAAGAAGCTGCCAGGTGCTGCCGAATATCGGATCGAGTCAGCGCAATCTCCCTTTCTCTCTCGTGCCTTCTCGCTCTTTGCCAGTTGAGGAAGCTGCGCGACGTGCCTCCCTTCTATTTGACTGCAAATGACGAGGACTGAACGAGGCGTGTGCAGATCGTCGTCGTTGGAGCCTAGATCGCGAGGAGGTGGAGGAAGACACGGAAGCGCAGAAACTAAAGCATAAAAGATCGAGGTGGTGGTGCGCAGGAGAGGCGGGGGAAGGCGAGCTTAAAAGTAACCCCGGTGAAAGGGGATGAGAGAGCGAGAGAGCGCGAATAAAGCCTGAAAAGGATTTCCAGTCGGCCGCCGCCGCCGTGAGTCGAGGCGGGCTCTGCGTGTGTCTGCAGCGTGCGTGTCGAGATTTTGCAGCCGCGAGAGGATCCTCTGGGATATGCTGGGGCTTTCGCGCTCCCTTCTTTCGCCGCTGCGGCTGCCGGTTCAAAGACTCCGCCATTGCCATTGATACAAGTGTAAATATTGTGTGAATGCAGG
This sequence comes from Megastigmus stigmatizans, assembly GCA_900490015.1. NCBI lineage: Eukaryota > Metazoa > Arthropoda > Insecta > Hymenoptera > Megastigmidae > Megastigmus > Megastigmus stigmatizans. The sequence goes on along the minus strand of UELV01145605.1, from coordinate 15,787 downwards.
CCGAAGTTGAAGTATCGGCGGGAGACGGGGCAGTGTCTTTTTTTACTCGCTCTATGACATCTCTGCTCTGATAGTTGATCGAGTATTTTTCACCGCGTCTTTTAAAGCTTTATTATGGATGTGCGATTAAGCGATACTTACTAGTCAAATCAGTAACTATTACAAAAATATTAAGTAATATTACTTCTACGAGAATGTTGAAATTTTTAATGAAACATTAACAGCGTTATTATAATGTTGCTATAATGTTATTATATGAATTGATGAATAAAGGTTAAATTTTTAAAATTGAACAAAATGAATATTCAAACTTTAGAATAGGAGAATAATAGCTATATTAACTTGGAAAAAAACTAATTTTAAAAATATGAAATTTTTTATTTCTTTACCTTTATTTTTATTTATTAATTGGTGTAAACATAATAATAACATAATTTCTAATGCTTCAATCTACTAAAAAATAAGTTATATACTACGTTTAGTCATTCAAAAAATTCCATTTTAACGGAAAAGTAATATTTAATTGTTTTCTTATAGTTGCTGATTTGAATAACTAGTATCGTGTGCTCATACTTAAATTGTGACGAGGTGTATATATTTTGTAAGCATCATTAGTTTGAATAATTACATATCTATATATTATTTTACTTGAATAAATGTAATTTTTTTCGAATGGTAAGATTGCGTTTTTCACTTAGCTGTTTACGCTATTTTACATTTTCATTTTTAAACCATAGCGCCTCGTGCAAAAACGTATTTTTTCCATGCAAATAAAGTTCATTGTAATCATAGCTGTTATATCATTTCGCATTTTACCTTTTCCTTTTAGCACCAAACTATTTTCCATTCTTTCGCTGCATAAAGAAATGCTCCGTCGACACGCATTCATTTTTTAAACATTCAACGCTAAATAGAATAACGTATGTTTCATAATATTGACGAAAGTTCCGTTATATGTATATTACACCATTGTAGTTTTCATTCTCGCAAGCTGCACAAATAACATAGTTTTCCAAAGGATTTCTTATTTCTTGGCGCGTGCAGTCTAAAACAAATCTAGCGTCAATCCAGCCAGAGATATTCTAGACGGGAAAAAGGGGAATCAAAGCTGGGAAAGCGTGCGCACTCCATGCCGCTAGCGTCAAATGATGGCAGTGCTCCTTCTCTTTCTCTCTTGTTCTAACATCCCAGTTCCCAGTACAATTGCATACCTCATAGCGGTTTTCATTCCGCGGATCGAGAGGAGAGCTTTTTGCCTAGATCTCGCATCCCCCCTCCCTGCTTCTCTCTTGTGTTTTCTTTCGCTCGAACTCGCTCGACTAAAGGCACCAGATAAGACTCATGCTCCGTATATTTTCGAGCTGGTGTTTCAGCCGAGGTAAGATGAGGCAAGTATAGTGAACTTTCTCTGGGACTGGAAATTCACCCGCGGCTGTCGATGCTGGAAGCTTTAAGCAATGTTAAGACTTTAGACGCAGAAGGAAAACACTGGACCGTGTAGTGTACGAGCTTTACTCTCTCTCTCTCGCTCTCTCTCTCTCTCTCTTTCGCCCTCTCTTCCCCCCCCCCCTCTCTCTCTCTCTCTCTGGCAAGCGGGATCGAGTGCAATTTTGAGCAATAAAAAGAAGCGATATTCTCGAGATGCAGCTGAAAAATATTTCTATTTTATAGGAGGAGGTTAATGTTAATCCGGGGCGTTTTGTGCCTTTCGCTTTTAAGCACTTGCTTGCCGAGCAAGCTCGAGCTCTGTTTCTTAGCTCCCGCACTGTGAATTATTTGAGAGGTTGGATATACTGCTCTGCTCTTAAGCTGTGTATATATACCGTGCGTTAAGTTTTTGTTTGTATTTCCAGACATTATTGCGGGCGAATGCATATTTTTTAGTGTTTTCGTGCCCTTTGCTGTAGGAGCTACAAGACAAGTAGCATTGTTTACAGTTATTACCCTAGTTTGTATATATACTGTTAAAGATAAGTTTATTATTTTCGTGATTTTTATTTTTCATATTTATTATTTTCATGATTTTTATTTTTCGTACAAATTGCAAAATATTAGATGTTTATAAACACAATGATTAGTAGATGAGTTCCGCGACCAGTCAGACAACGCATACTGCTATTGTATATCAATATTGACGCCTGTGGCACATTTGAGATTTACATTTCAATCATCTGAATTCAATCGCAATATTATATCCTATAAGAAGCATAAAAAGTATAAAGAAAAAACTATATTGCGCTTTATTCCAAGAATAAATGCCTAATGCAAAAACCAATATCAAATATTAATTTCATCGCAGTGCATTTTCTTTCAATCACAAAACCTAAGACAAAGAATAGCATGCAGAAAAGACATTTTTAGTGGGTCGGCTTAAGTATAATAATATTTCTACTCACTTCCAAGGTGTTGTTTTGTCGGAGACGTTTTAATTATCTCAAATGGCAACTAATTTAAGTTAATAGTTTCTTTCAACGTCTTTTAATTAAGTCAGTGCAGAAATAAAGTCTAAAGAACGAGCAGACCGTGAACCAAGGGCCTTTCTTACAAAATTTTTCCTTCACCCCATCCTAAAACGAAGCGGCAGCCGCAAAGAGAAAGCGAGCGCTTAGAGTTAGAGATAAGGCAGGGACCAACAACAATAGGAAAAGGAGGCAAGCGTCCGTGGAAAACAGACAAAAATAAGAAACGTACGGCGAGGTGTTGGGAGAATCGCGCGCGCATGAGAATGAAAGAAACCCCAGCGTGTCGGTCACGGCTTGTTTCTCTTGCTCAGCTCTCGCGATGCATATATACAGTGGCGCAGAGAGCGAGAAAAGTTAATGTAGTTCTAGTGCCTGCAATCTTCCAAGAAACGAGAAGCCGTTTTATACTGTCAATAACTTTATTGATGGAACTGATAAGGGAATGCAAGACTGATACCGTTATTGACTATTTCATACATATGGGTTGCAGTAGTTTCTTCAATATCACACTACTACACGTGCGTATATCTGTTAGTGGGTTACTTGAATCATTCTGTTTTCTTTAAATATAGATTTTGTCCGATAGCTCTAGACAGTTTCTTGGAATTCATATTTTTTTAGAAAAGCGGCAAAAGGTATATATTCACGCAATCTAAATCTCCGACAACGGGATTCATGAATGTTTAGAAAATATTTAAAACATTTCAATTTTAATGTGGAATCGTACTAAATTATAAGGATATTTTTTGACCGCCTAAATGACAACTAACTAAATCATCTCCCGAAATGAAGGTCTCCACCCTTTGACCTAAAAAAACAAACATAATATCTACTTATTTATTAATACATTCTTTATTGCCGTGATAATCATATTCTTTATGACCATTATAATCATGCCTCCAATTCTTCATTTCTACCGAAAACCCTCAAGCAATAAGAAGGGAATAAAAATTAATAAATTTAGTTAATTTGCAGTTCACTTTATTATCGAGCCACATCCTTAATACTTGCAATAATTTTCGCTCCGGTGACAGTATAGCCTCCCCATCCTTTCTATCTCTTTCTCATTTTCTCCAAATCCCTTTGACTTCCTGCTCGACTTCTCTATCTCCCAATTCCTCCCTCTCTCTCTCTCTCTTTTGCTCCCTCGGTTACTCGTCATTTTCGTTAAACTATCCTCTCTCCGTCGCCGTCGTTTCTCCAGCCTCAGAAAGTCGTAGTCAAAGTACACGCGAAACGGGCTAATTGTTTTCATTATCTGCGCGGAATGAGCGCGACGACGAGCGACCGAGGCCTGTCTGCGTGCCCCGTCTATCCCGAACGCTGACTTCTCGAGTTCACTTTTATGGCTGCTTATTGTGGACCCGAGTAATTAGTTGGATCGCTCGCCCCCGTCTTTCGCGACGTTTTCCATCCCCGCGCGTCGCCCCGTCTCCTCTAACCCTCATCCCACTCGTCACCCGGTTTTCGTAGTCTTATACGCGGAAATTCAATTCTCCGGCAAATTAGCTTTTTTATGAGGCCAGATAAAGCAAATAATAAATCTGTCATTCTTTGGAATTTATAAAGATCCTCTAACTATACGGTTCATTAAACAGTAATGTATTACCTTTTATAATAAACCTTATGTGCTATATGCTTTCTTCCACTGAATTTTTTCAATAGTGTTCTCGTATTGGAGCAATAACGACTTTTTCTATTATTTTTCGTTTTTTTTTAATTATATCACAGTAGAATTACTTTAGTTTCAAGTTCTTTAATGCACGTAAGCAGTCAAATAATACCGATATATAACATTTGAATTTAAATAATAACGATCTACATAATAGCAGATTTTAGGAATACATATTCATCAGAAGAATTTACTGTAAAAACTACATTCTCAGATAATATAATATCTTCACGATAAAATTGTACGCGCTAACAAAAATGATTGATATACAGTCCTGCCTAAAAAAGTGCCGTGGAAAGTAATATTATAAAGATTATTTATCATGGCGCTATAGGACTAGTATAAAATAGAACCTCAGCACTTGCCGAGCCTTATCAAGCTTTTAAACACATGTTCCTTTCTTATGGCCCGGTGTTATAAATGACAGCAAAAAGGAGAAAGAGGTGGGGCAAGGCTGGCAAGGGGGGCAAGAGAGAGGAGGAGGAGGGGGAGGGGAGGAAGAAGGAAGGACCGCAGCAGCGAGGCCAAACGAAAAGTGCCCATTCCGAAGCATAACGAAGCTAGTGGCCCCGATGATGCAACCGCAAGAAAAGCCGATTTATAACCTCCTTGCTATGGTGTGGTGGTATAGCGCGCCCGTGCCTTTGTAATGGCTGCGCTAATGCCTGTGCCGTTAACATTAGCGCCCGGAGAGGACGTAATTTGCGCACTTCATATCGATCTCGCGGCGATTACGCGGACCAGCTGCTGCTGCCGCTGCTGTTGAGCGCGCGAGGCTATTACCGAGTCGCGGCGCGGCCTCGAGTACAGCGAGTAATTTTCCCGATGAAGCGAGGCTGTGCGCGCTCGCGGAGGTGTATGTAACAAGCGGGAGTTCGTCTGTCAGACTTCCACCCCTCCTCTGCACTTACCTCCTCGTTCCTGGCACTTAATGCCCGCGCACATAATGTCAGACGCGAACTTTTGAGAGATGTTATTTGAGGATTCTTTTTGTAAGAAGTGTCAGATTTTGCTTTGCGAGTGGCCTTGGTAATTTTGGTATTGGATCGCGAAGGATATTGTTTTACGATGCGAATCGATTTAGAATCTATTCTCTAAGTTTTGGATGTTCTACAATTTTCTGACACTAAACTATAATATAAACTTTAGTTCATTATGCAGCTCATGTCACTTCTCTTTTTTTTAGTGTGGAATGAGATAACGCCCTCTACAAATTGCAGCAGTTTTTGAGCCGTGTAAATTCAATTTTTAATGATGAGAGCATCTGAACATTATGATAATCTTAAGAGCTTATCTTAACTTAAAAGTACCTATATGTATAAATAAACCCCAACCGTTGATACTTAGAGATTGAAAAGTACGTTTTTATCTGGGACTTAAAAATTATAAGGATAAATATATAATTTTACTGCAGTACATTAGTAAAATGTAAATAAATTTTATATTATAGTGTCATAATAATATATTCCAAATTTCTGCATTTGATATAAAAGAAGATAATAAAAAGTAATATTTTAAACAAGAGCTTATTGTAGATTTTGCAATAAAGCGCAGCTTCGCGCGTATTGATCAGGACGGAAAATGGACGAAATAACCGTAACGCTTTAGCGCCGCGTCAAGCTAAAATGCTCGGGAAAAGGGAAGCGCGCGGCTAACAAATCAAATCCGAGCTCATCAATTTTTCCTATGAAACACTTTCACAAAAGCAGCCGCAGCAGCAAACAATGCGAAGAAAAAATGCAGCGCCGGAGTCGAGCGCGCAGGAGCTACTGCAGCCACGCGCGCACACAAGTGCACATACAGCCAACCATTCACACACAGAGAAGCTCGAAAGAAGATACAGAAGGAGAGAAAGAATGAGAAAGAGATGGAAAAACGGAGGATTTAGTTGGCGCCGCGTCGCTGGTGCGCTGCAAACAAAAAGAATAAATCGCGCGGTTGGCTTCGCTCGGGGAATGAAAAAGAAGCGCTGCTATAGTAGGTATAGAGCGAGATACGTAGAGAGAGAAAAGCATCAGCTCCATGGTACACTGGAGCGAAATAGAAAGAGAGAGAGAGAGAGAGAGAGAGAGAGAGGGAGAGAAGCAGAACTTCACTCTGGCAGATCAGCGACGATTCGCTTCTGTTTGTCGTATTTCAAATTTCAATCAGATTTCATAAGAGGCGTGCAGGTCATTGGGAAATGGGCGTGCGAGCGGGTCCAAGAGAGAGAAAGAGAGAGAGAGAGAGAGAGAAAGAGAGAAGGGAGCTGGCGATGCGGGATGTTGGCTCAGCATCGGTGAAAATCGATGCGGATATGGACTGCGGATCGGCCCAGCTGAAACTCGATTGGCTACAAAGTTTCGAGATCTTTTTCATTACTGTTTTATTAACTCGATCGATGGGCGCTATATAGAGTGATTTTTCTATTGAGAGATCCTCATCCTCGAAAAAGAGCAGTTTTTAGCACTAAGATGTAGAGAAAGCTTACTAGAAACGTATATTTACTGGCAGACGAGGAGTTCGGAAATAAATAGAGATGCTACGGCGTTTTTGGCTTGGATGTATTATGTGGCAAAGTGTTTTTGAAAAATCTTACAGTTTGAGACACAAAGAAGTGGATGTAGTCGAATATGGTCAGACGATTGCTTAAGGGAATGTCGGAGCTCTAATGACTGTCATGTAACTTCATATTGTTTTTGTCACGATACTTTATATGTATATTTTATAAAAAAAAAAAAGGAGAAGAACACCCTCCAAATTTCAGTAAAGAATGATTATCACACTTGTTAAATCCACTATTTAGTAAAATGTGGCTAAATTTCTGGAAAGAAAGATTTAAGCGCTGTTTCGCGTGACCAGTTTTAAGACCAGTTTAATGCATATATTATTAAAGAATATCAAAACTATAAGCGTTTTAACTAAATTCAAGGAAAAGAATACCCTTCATATTTCAGATTTACGTTATTTTATAAAATCTATAGTTAAATTTTGGAAAAATGCCGCGAGATTACAATGCCTTTTTTTTTTAATTTTTTCGAAAAAACCTTATATTGGCTTTGTATTATAGAAGTTTTCGTTTTTTAAATAATTTTCACACTCTTATTCTAATATTAAAATTTTAATTTTAATTTTAGCATTGATCTTTAAGATTAATACCATTTCTAGTAGTGACATTGTATTTTTCCACAGGAACGAATAGAATAAAATAATAGAAATTGATATGAAAAAAGCTTGAAACATTTATAGCATCCTTAAAATAAAATCATTTAGAGGCATGTACATGCAGGCAAATAGAATAGGATTCAAAATTTAACAAGGAACCGAGAGCAGAAATTCGTATAAATATTCTGCTCTTTTTATCAGTTTCTTTTGTTCGAAATCATTTCTTGTTATATTATTTAGATTAAATACTGATAATAATCACAAACACGTAGAGAACTTTAAAACTTTCCAATGTAACCGTGTACTAATCAATGAATCTGCAATGGTACGTCGTTCCATTAATAAATTATTTAGTTTATGGTTCTACTGCGCTATTAATATACACATGAATGATGTAATTATAACATTTCAGAGTGATTTAATGAATACTTATTAAATATGGGGGTTAAATATTCCATTAAAATAATATAAAATAGTCTGCGTTAACAAAACATATATCAAACCATTGCAAATCCAATTCTGTCTAAGGAGGTTCTATAATAATTACGCTAGTCAAAATGCGAAAAAGAGAGAGACAGAGAGAGACGTGTAGCCACTGCTCTAATTCCGTGCAGTTTAAAATTGCCATTACTTCAAGAATTGATGATGAGAATGTGCAAAAAAATTTATCAACATTCTTGAATCAAGGCAAAAACATATAGTATCATTTAAACGACTTCAAAGTACCGTATTCCAAAGTAAACTCCAAAGTAAAAAATCTAATACAAATTGCGCATATTTATATGTTTTTCTTTTGACAAATATCTGTTTAATATTATTCATTAGATACTAAAGTAGATTTTCACAAAGTTTGAAATGATAATTTTCAACAGAAAATATTTTCAAGGCTATTTAGTAGTTAATGCATCGACTTGTGTAACATTCTTTCTTATTTCTCAATTTATTGTTAATATTCTACGTACCTTCAAAGTATTTTTGAAATTAATACAGTAATTATTTTGTAATACGTAAATGAATACGTCGAAAATGCATTTTTTCATAAGAGCCCATGTTAAAAAGTAAAAAATTAAAATATTTATTTATCTGCTCCAAGATACCCAAGCCTTCTGAAACTTGGCATATATGCTTTTTATGTAAAACATAACCTGTGTACAAAATTTTATCAATTTTTAGCGTTATTTCTGTTCGCTATAGAACCTCCTTAAACAAAGCTGAAGTCCGCCTTTACAGCGACAGAAATAGGACGTCTTTGCCACTTCGTAGCTTCAAAGTCCAAAGAAGAGAATTCGGTAAGCGCGCTAAAAAAGAGAAATCGTTATACTCCTTGACCGAAAATTCTTCTAAAGCACCCCTACATGTACATATGCACGTCTTAAGAGCACACATATAAGCGCATAAGAACGTAAGCAAAAGGGGCCACAGGGGACACGCGGACTTTTTTCGCTGCTTGATCGAAGGGAAAGAAGAATTAATTGCTCCTCTTTGAGGTAGGGCTGGAGAAAGCGCTTAGTAATCTGAGATATTCCTGTGTCTATTTATTAATTCGAGGATTAAGAATGTTAACCTTAGGACATTGTAAAGGGAACGCAGCAATGTTTAAAAAATGCATAAGTGTTAAAAATTACAAAAGTTAGCGGTTATTTGCAATTATCTCGGCTCCTGTTCGTCTGAGCGAAAAAACCTCAGGACTAAATCGATGTTTTTTTCAAGATGAACCAAATCAGATATCTTAAATTAAAAAATATTTATTAGTTTTTTTGCAAGTTGCAAAAAACCGCTTCGACGTTACGCCATAAATTTATATACTTAAATTATTTTAGTAAAGCTAAACATCTACAAAAAGTTAGTTTAACTATTCAACAGTATATGGTTAAAATTTTTATTAATTCGGATCATAAGATTTGTTATAAACAACGATTTCGCAAAAACTGGCTATAATTTCTTCAAACATGAGATTTAAATATTGCTGATTTTTTTGCGTATTCTTGAATCGATTTTCAACTCTTAGCTATAATAAAATTTTCAATATTTTGTTAAAAAACCCAATTTTGGCGATTTTAAAATTTTCAAGTCACGAAAAGCTATACAAGTCGTTGAATTTCTAAGATAGTTCAATATTTACCGCTAAATTTTGCAATTTGTAATGTTTATGCATTTTTTAAACAATATTGCGTTTACTTTACACTGTCCTAAAGTTGATACATAATCATGCTGACATAATTGGACAGTCCATCCGTTTCCTTGATTTTGAGACTGTATTGATTGACAATTGCGGACAAAATTGCTCTGTAAAAGCGGAGTGCTTTATATTTAGATGCAACTTACAAAATTAAAAGCGATAGTACCATGAGTATAATCTAGATGGTGTTACTGTTGTAATTGATACTGCAGCTGACTCAAAGTCCGCTTTGCGCTTTACGCTTTTCGCAATAAAGCATATTACTATTTCCATTTAATAGCTTATGATCGGTCCACTCACTAAATCTGGATAGTCACAGTTTATACGTGACTATGCACATATTGCTCTTGTGAAAAGTCGTCCACGTAAATTATGTAGATATTCACTTATTCAATATGTAACTTTATGTTACTTATTGAATATGTGAACATGTACCATTAAAATATGTGACATATCACATTAAAATAAGTGGATAATCACTATTTGAATAAGTGTAATTTCATACTGAATATCGAATCGAATGTCGAATATTGAATACCGAATATCGGTTCATGTATTATAATAAGTCTTAATTCACATTAAAATAAGTAAATAGTCACTATAAATATGTAAAATTATTAAAATTTGTAAAATTATTATTCTTTTGTCTTAAACAGAAAAAACTTGTCATTTTAAATAGCAAAATAATTTTTGTATCTATTTTTTTGTCTTGAAAATACAGTTCTTAGATAATTTTTACAACACAATTGATAAAAGCAATAAATTATGATTATAAATATTTTTTTATTTCAAACAAACAGTATTAATTTTAATATTCCTCATAATTATAAATATATGTTCATTTAAAATATAAATTATTTCGAATTTCGTTAAGAAATAAAAAAATTTTCATTATCTGAAAAGTTTAGAATATAATTTGTAATTGATATTTAATTTTACTTACAAATAACTATTGCATGATGTTATTTCGATATTCGGTATTCATGTTTCTATAAATCGAAGAGATTTTGTAAAGTAGTTGGATATGTCACAATTAATGCAGAGTAAATGTTGAAGATGAGATCAAACGTCATCGTTGCTACACAGCACAATAGAATCTAATGCGTACGTGTTAATTCCTGCATGGGCGAAACAATGCGAGACAAATGGTAGCCGTATCTACACGTGAAATAGTGAAAATAAACGTATTCATCAGTGAAAATATGCTTCACATATGAAATAAGTGAAAATTCGTTATATTTATTAGTGAAGCTATCAAATACACATAGACAATAAGTGAAAATTCCACATTTTTATAAGTGGACATTGGCTTCGCATGGAAAATATGTGAAAATTACACATATTTAGATGTAGAGAGCAAATGAGCTAATCTATTTTGACAAGTAATTATACATTCTAAATACATCAGATATCCATCATCGCTTTTGATATTTTTCAAATTTAAACTATATTGTTTCGAGCCAATCGATACTTTTTCCAAGCCACACTTTTGTCAAACCATTTAAAACTTTTCACCACGCCCGCACGAAACCGATTAATTTCTTTGCAGCTTCAGCGACATATCCCGGTAGCTCTGGCCATTATTCGCTATACGGCGGAGAGCAATTTCATTTCTGCATATCAGCTTCTGGAGCGGACGGTGCAGCCTACACGTATACGTACATCCTTATATATATATATAGAGTAGAGAAAACGTCGTCGAGGACGAGGCGGCCTCGAAAGATACGAGGGACGTCCGCGAGACCGAGAGAGAGAGAGAGAGAGAGAGAGAGAGAGAGAGAGAGAGAGAGAGAGAGAGAGACGCGAGCGCGGGCGCGTTACGCGTCAGCGATCGTGAAAGAGACGGAGATAGAAGGATGAGAGACGTATACAGAATGAAACGCGCTCGAGATATCGCTTGAAATATATGGGCGCGAGCTCGGCACTCGGACGTTAATCTTACGACGTGCTGTGGGCGCGATATCGATGATGCACTAAGAAACAGTCTTGTTCGGTGAAATTCTTCCAATAAGATTTATCGCTACCGACTGATTCTACTCTATTGCTTGTTTTTTTTTATTTCTCAGAGGATAGTTTTCTGTTATTTGCTAAGCTACGCATTACTGTACAAATTAAATTGTGAGATAATCGATGCAAGTGCAGAATTTCCTAATTTGAGTTGAATAATATTACGGTGTAATAATGGTTTTCATAAAGTGAATTCTACTTGGCCTTAAGCAATAGCTGATAGCTAGGTTAGTTCATAGAATATTTTCCTCGATACTTGACTTGTAAAAAAAATCTTTTATTCATCGTCGGCGCATCTCTACGACATTCCGATGCAACGTCATAAATTTTATTAAATTTTGCGCAATATCAATGTTTATGCCGCGAGCACTAGAAAAATCGCGCCCAACGGTATTATTCCTTTTTTTATTATTTGTCGAAGTATCGGGGCAAAAATATATTTGAAGATTTCACGTGGGGCAAATATAACACGGCAAGTCTGTTCACATGCTACGTGTTTGTTTTATTATTTTGGCGCGTCGTTACCGCGTCGAATCTTCGATCTGATGGCGAGGGGACGTGTCGAAGTGTCGCGACGAATCGTCGGCGGTAAGAACCTGGCCGCCGCCGGCAAACGTAATCCGGTTACAGTCGGAGTAGCAGAGCGAGAAAGAGATAGAGAGAGATAGTAAAAAAAAAAGAAGTACTAACGAACTTGCGTTAAATAACCTTTCGCGAAATTGAATTCGCCGCCTGCCAAGTGGCTTTGAGCGTCTTTTATTTATATTTCTCCCTCTCTTCCTTGACTTTTGTAGCGTCACTGCTGCAGGCCCGGCTTCATGTATCTTTTTTCATTGATAAACCGTGTAAAATTAAAAAATCATGTTTTTTATATTTTCTTGTTATAACAAAATGTGAATGTTATTTTATTGTATTTCTTACATAATGAAATCCGAATAGTAGCCCATTTAAGATAATAAAAGTAATTGGAAGCATTACAATTATCTGATGGCTTTTTTACAATAATTTTTTTATCACAGAGGTAGCTTAGAACATTTTTTACGTTGTATTTCTATACTTTATAATGTTTAGTCGTGACGATAAAGGCAAAAGTCTTACCTAAATATTTATTTAGAAGTAGAATTTACACGCATCTTCAAGGCGTGTTTTATTTGCGAGATCGTAGAGATCTCTTTTATACCGGCAGACCTTAAAGTGACTCGCAGAGCGTATATACCTTCGTCCGTATACCCCCTTTAAACTTTTATAAAATTTTAAAATTTCCTGCAGGGTAAGCATCCTCTCACTGTGGAAACAACAAGAGGCCATTACACGCTCGATTGGTTCGACTTTCTTTTTTCCAACCGAGAAATGCTTCGCTCGGTTTGATTCACTCTGAGCTGCAGCGAAAAAAAAGAGCGTCGAGCGCGAGATAAGAAATTTATCATTTTTCTACTACTCATAAATGGAAGACACTACTTTGCTCGAATATTTATTAGTTTCCAATATGTTACTACATGAACTGCGGATTAATTATATTTACGAAACATTGAAACAAATCATTAACGCTAGTGCTATTTTATAAAAGTATTCATTATTATTATTTAAAAAAGGTGTATAATATTTAAGTTACAATAGATTTTTCATTTAATTTATTGTAAGAAACTTTATTTTATTAGTTTGTAATAATGTTAATACCTATTAAAATAAAGTCTCTTCTATAAATCATATAATTATTGCTATAAATTAAATATTCATTTCTCAATGTTATTAACCAAAATAATGACCTTTTCATTTGCAAACACATCCCTTACTTCCATTCTTTAAAAAAAAATTCTCCCTTTGAATAAATAACTTTTTGCAGAACAATATAATATCTTATCGTAATGAAATACGTGCGAATAATATCGATGAAGAATTTTTAATTTACAACATGACACAATCGCTGTACCTCTTTTATGGTCACATCACATTTAAAAAAGTATTTTTGCTTTCAAGTGGAAGGCAACTTTTGCTCCTCGTATTTCAACGCTCACTTTTTCGCGAGTCACAGTATTTTTCAAAAGGGGTCGATTGCGAATTCCAAGCTTAACAGCGATTTACAGCGGTTTTCGAGAGTTGCAATGCCTCGTGACTTTTCAACGTTCTTCCATTCCGGCAGTCGTGGATCCGGAAGATGCGAAAAATAACGAGGAAACCGAAACGTTTTCGACCGTTGAAATATTTTGCATCTTCCATCATTTATGGGGGGAAAAAGTTTTAAACCTTAGCTATTGCAGAGTATTTATTTATTGAATTCAATTTCGATAGTATTTCCATATGAAATTGAGTATAAAATACAAGCTATACTTAGACCTTCCATAAAAATACAAGTTGTATTTCTATACCTACAATTACATGCGATCAAATAATCCACTAATTTATTATCAATTATCCCATTTTACAGGATAATAAAACACAAAATAAGTAGCAATAAAGCACATATAAAATGAAACTTAACTTCACATACAACAGCTAAAAAAGCGAAAAAAGAAAAAAACATACTTAGAAACAACACGTAAAAATATCGACTAACTATTTTCTACAGTGTTATTACTTCCGCTCGACTATCGATCCATTATATTTATATTTTTGTTCCATCGACGTTGCAGCACATATTTATTTCGACTGCTTAATAAATACATCAGCCAAAGAGAAGAAGAAGAGAGACAAGAGGAGAAAGAGAGAGTAAAGGGGAGAGAATATAAAGAAGCGTCTGAAGAAGGAAAAGCCGAGCCGGGAAGGGTGTAGCCATCCAAGCGCAGGAGCAGAAAAAAGATGAAGAAGACAACGGGAAAAGGAGAAAGGATAGCCACGGAGAAATAAGCGGGCCATGCAGCCACCAAGTTTCCTCATAATTTTAGCAGGACAATTTAATAAGAATGTAAATGAGCCGTTGAGCACTCGCTTCTTGCCGCGGCGATCCGATAAAGAAATTCGAAGAGACAGAGAGGACGAGCAGGAGACCCGGAGAAGATGAAAAGGCGAAGGAAAGGAAAAAGATAGAGAGCGAAGATAAAGGAAAAAGGAGGATAATAAAGAAGAGAGCGGATTTTAATAAAGATTGGATTCAATTAAATGGTAGAGTTAGTTACCTTCGAGGTGTCGTTGGCTTGAGTGGAAGATATTTAGAAATATAAGAAATTATTATGGATAATAAATAACGGTTTCATTACTTTTGATTTCCATACATAAATAAATTTAAAATAAATAAATATTTTATAATTAAATTAGATATTCATGATAATATTTTCTAATCGGAATCGTAAATCTACTATATTTAAAGCTAGAATAGTCATGTCAGAGTTCCAATTCTTCATTTCATTCACTATGGGGGGATAAATTACTTTGTATAGAATAAACTAATCTGTTATACGTAATACCTTTTTATTAAAAAGCTCAAAAAAATATTCAACAGAATCCGAATTGTTTTCATTTCTTAAAAAATAGATCATATCTGAAGAAAATAAAGAAGTCGAAGATTAATGGTGGCAGCCATAAAACAGTCTTTTTCTGATACATACGCGCACGAGAGGGCAATGTAAAGGGAAGAGGCAAACACGAATCTGCAATTACCATTGAGAAAAAGAAAAGAGGGACTATGGGAAGAAACATAAAGATAGAAAGTCATTCGCTGAGGGATGAGGGTAAGGGGAGAAGAGAAAGCGAGATAAAGCTGCACCTTGATCAGTTTGATGAGCAGCGCTGCTGAAGTTTCTCGAGCTGCAGTTTACTCGACTATTCTTTATTCGAGTTCCTTTTCTTGTGCAAGAGTAATGGCTACACTAATCTACTATGGTGAAATAATTTTGAAAAGCTAAATTTGTCACCAAAATTTTTAAAGCGTAAGTACAGTGGACATTAGACTGTATTAATGTGTTTCCTATTTACGTTTCGCTAATTTTACAAGAATTTATATACTATATTTACGATTTTTTTAAAATTAATTTATCATCGTGGTAAGAAAGATCTTTCTCGTGTGTAATCAATTTCTCATTGTTAGTGTAATTATTAGGTGTACAACTTTGCTTCCGCCGTTTTTCGATAGATGGCTGCAGCGGTAAGTGCCGGTTGAAATAGGCAGGTCAAAAATTTCATACAGTAAGCTTGGACATCTGTCAACATAACGATAGCAGCATATAAGTGAATTTGTGTTTGCATCAAAAGTGTATTCTCGATCGAAGATGTCAGTTTTCGAGCCAAATTCTCGTCATTTGCGGGAAGTGTTGATTTTCTGCTTTCATTTGAAGAAAACTGCGGCTGAGGCTCATCGAATGCTCTCAAGTGCTTACGGTGACGCTGCTC
>UELV01145601.1:23153-40817 GCA_900490015.1 Megastigmus stigmatizans | reverse complement strand
CACACACACACACACACACACACACACACAGCAGTCCGGATGTGAGAGAGAGAGAGAGTGCAGCAAAGTCACCGATAATAAAGGCGTTGCGAGGCGCATCCCAGGGCCTCTTTTGCTACGCCGCCGCCGCCGCCGCGCTATGGCGCACACCTCGAGAGAGAGAGAGAGAGAAAGCGAGACAGAGAGAAGGCGTTATGAATCGCGAGAGCTCGGCGAACGCCCGAGCAGTTGGCTAACCGCAGTGCGAACCTCCGCGCCCCGTGAATCCGCTTTCTCTCTCTCTCTCTCGAACCCCGTCATTTTTCCATTTTTTTATTTGTTTATTTTCACGAGAGCGGCAACGCGGAAGGGAATTGCTCGAGTGCGCTTTTTTCCCTCTCTCTCTCTCTCTCTCTCTCTCTCTCTCTCTCTCTCTCTCACTGGGTACTTTTTTTTTCTCTCTGTTTTTGGACGCGCGCTCTGGTCTACCGAGGCTTGAGTAATTCGAATTCAATGTTGCTCTTTGGGTGGGGAAAAAGCGCGCGAATTCATTAATTGTGCGCGCCGCCCAAAAAGTTACTCATTTTTTTTTCGCTCCGCGCGCAGTCGCTCGTGCGAAAAGTTAATTTGCAAAGTAATTTTGGTTTGTAGAGCGCGCGGCAGAAGCAACTGTTACCTGCAGCGCCGCTGTAGGGAGATAAAAACAAACTCAAAAATTGAATGGTCATAAGTTTTTGGAAACGTGTAATTGTACGTGGATGGAAATACGATGATATATTTTATATCGTTAATTGCAGGGTTACTTACCGTAGTAATTATACGAAGCTGATTTTAATTTTTTTTTTTATTCGGTTTAAATTCAAAATGGGTGATGAAAAATCGACTATCCCCCGGTAATAATATTTATAATGATAAAATACTTTCTGAACGTATTTATTAATAGTAGATCTATCTAGTATTTGTACCTGCACCTATATGATAAGTAACTAATAAACGTCCTGTTATTCTAAGGCATTTGGACAAATATAATATAATATTTTCTGTTCATTTTTTTTATAAAAACATTTATATCCAATGTTGCAGTTAGATTGGTCAATAAAAATCACAATTTGTATTTTTACTAATATAATATAAAGTATAGACGTGAGGTGAAAAATGCTGCTTAATACATGATAAACAGACTCCGATATTCCCTTAAAATTACCAATTCTGGTGAACTAAATTATACTTAACTCAATATAGACTCTTAAAACTGTCAAGTGAATGAAAAATATCGGAAATCAGGTAGCATATATATAGATATGAAGAAGCTTCTTTACCTCCACTTCAAATAGACACCCACGACATACATCTGTACCCTTGGCAAGAATTAAATGTGTCGAAATTAGCATTTGAAATTTCTTCCGATATCCAATAATTCCCTGTACGTATAGTAACGATATCGCTTATCGCTGCTTCTCGGTGTCATTTACCTGCACAATACACCACCCCAAACACACTCACACAGTATTACATCGATATTGGATGTTGTTACAGTCCTCCTGCAGCATTAACGTACTTCTGGCCGCGCGTTATATATCCGCGAGAGAAAAAAAGAGAGAGAAAAGCGTATTAAAGGAAATACAAGAATCAATATTTCTTCGCAAGAGTCCGCGGAGCGGAGATAACAAGCAAGAAATACATTTTTTTTCCGCGGAAATGAATATGACTCTGCGGCCTCAGCTGAATTATTATCTATATATATATGTATCGGGTCGGGAGTAACGAGATCCAGTCTCTCGGAGAGAAATTGTTATTGAGGAGAGAATCGGAACTTTGCGAAAAATGAATACGATCAGAGCGCCGAGGAGCCATAAGGCGCGAGCGAGTCCAATTGCCAAGGGGCGAAAGGGAAAAGACGCACGCGGGGCGGCGGCGAAACGACCCTTTAACTGACAGTGCCGCTGGCGCGCGTACCGCGGCATCGTAAATCCGCGGTAAGAAAGTTGGGAATGAAGACTGAAACGAACGCGGGAGACGATATGCGAGCTGTTGCAGCCGCGTATAGTTGCACTCAAAGAACTCCGATGTACAGAGAGAAAGAGAGAGAGAGAGAGAGAGAAATAATAATACCTGCAGCGGTGAGAATCGAAGACGCCACGGCGGCGGCGGCTGTGCCGGCTCGGAGATAAAAGTGAAAGAGCGTTCCACGCGCATCGATGCCCTTAAATGCTGTGCGTTTTCCTTTGATAAAAATCCCTCTCTTGGCATATAATGAACTTGTTAATAATTAGCGCATGAAATTCGTGTTGTTGCATTGTGTATTTATATTATGTTCTGTTGACTGTATGCGAACAGCTGCCCATTCGAACGCAAAATGATTAATTTATGACTATAGGAATTTAATAGCATTGGGTAATATAAACCAGATGAAATTGTCGAGAGGACAGGTGTATTTATGGCCGTTGGAAATTTTTTATAAAATATCAGAATTTACTTTGTTAGCGATTCAGCTTGGTATACAGGGAAAATTCAGTGCACCGTAATGTCATTGTGTCTCGACTGAAACGAATCGTTACCTATCGTTAATAAACCGTTGAAATCAAATGCATTAACTATACATTCGCAATTTCTCAAAATTTTAAAGCGATCATCTAATTAAAATCATCATTCGCTTCTGAATAATTCTGTTAGATTTAAAGTAGTTGCTACACTAATAAGCAAGAGATGGTTTGATTACTCGCATTAAATCCGCAGGTACACGGAATCCGATGATCGAATATACTGTAACTAATGAAAGCTGTCCTGATCAAACATAAAGCCAGAAAATTAGTTTTCTGCAAGGATGCATAATTTGTTAAAAAGGGATCTGGTTTCCAACCTCTTAAACGGAAATGAAATTCTAAGAAATATTTTATTGTACTAAAGTCAGAAGCTCATGAAAAAGTCTGAAATTTCACTTTTATACATCCGCTAAGAATGTTCAATTCGAATTTGATCAAGACATACGATCATCTTTCTTTTTTACAACTCTTACTGTATAACTTATTACTTTCGGATATACCTAGTCATTTTTGCTCTTTCGTCAATGCAAACTTTATAGACATTTTACCTTCACAAAAAGTAATTGTACCTCCTATGAGACTTTCTATTAACTGGACACACTTATGGTATACAATCAATATTCGTGTAGCTCATAGCTTCAAGCAGACCTTCATCATTCATCGACAAACTAGATTATTAAAAACAACCATTCAAAGCACAGCATTATTAGCAGTAAGAATTTCTCAATACTCCGGCTTTGTCGCGCCATTGTCGCACGTGAGAAGCGGCTAAAAAGTTCGCGTATTACTCTCTCTCTCAACATTCCTTTCTCTCCCGTCCCAAAAGCATTGTCTTTTTTCATTCCAGTCTCTTCCTCTTCCCTCTCCCCTCCTCCTCCCTGCCTTTCTCGGATTCGAATCTTAAAAGCAAGGAGGCATTACCGCGTGCGCGTATATATACATTCGCGTTCCTCTCTCTCTCTCTCTCTCTCTCTCTCTCTCATTCCCCCGGTTAAATGGAACAAGAAAAAGACAAAGAGGCCGTGCAGTAAATACACAACGAGCGAGCGACTCTCCCAGTTTCTTCTTCTTCTCCTCCTCCTCCTCCTCTTCGCGTGGTGCGAGTCATTGCAACTCGACTCCGTGCAGTGCGCAGCGTATATATATCGCGCCAAATCTCGCGCAGTCCATTTTTCCCGACACTCGCTTTCATTCTGGACTTTGGAAAAACGTCTCTATCTCTCTATCTCTCGGGGACTGAAAGACGAATCATCCAACTTCTGTATCTTTCTTTTTTTTTTCTTTTTCTTTTTCTCTTGCTCTACACATAGATCGTGTATCAACGCGATGCGAGCTCCTCTTTTGCCGTTATTTACAAAACGACTCAACCTGCACACAAATTTTAATGCCTTGTTGCTCGCACGGTTTTTCCCGTATAACGCGGATAAATATTTACTCTCATAGCTATCTGGTATACTACTGTGCTTCCATCTTTTCCGGCAGCTATACATCGAGAATGCTTTTCTACTAGTATTGTTAATGTTTGCGTGTGCGTGTGTTGCTTTTTTTTCCCCTTTTTCAAGCATAATTGCACTTCAATCTGCAGTGGCACTTCCGCGCGCGAGCCGAAAAAACGGGCCAGTTTTTGATGCTGATTGCTTTTCAACGCTCTCTCGGCCGGCCGTTGTATGCGCGTGCGCGCTGCACATTAAAACTGCGTGCTTTTTTTTTTCGCGGACAAGAGAGATTTCCCTGTTCATAAACTCGCCGAGCGAAAAATGACCGTTGAGTTTAAAAGCATTATTATTCAATGCATGGTTTAAAAGCATGCATGCATTCGTGCTGAAGCGTTTCGGTATACAGAACAATGTTAGCCGCCTATCAATTAATACATTTTTATTATCTCCGGCGTATATAACGATCTGCACAGATATGGCTGGGCCGCGCGTACATCGCGGTTATTAAAACTAAAACGGAGAGGGAGTCGGTCTCCCGGTTATTCGTTCATTTAAAACTTATAATTAAAAGAATCGTCGATCGGGGCGGGTCTGAAGAGAGATCTTAATTTATACGCTGCAGTTCTCGCGCAAGCGAGTGCAAGAGAGAGAGAGAGCCATCCGCTCGTACCATCTCTTCCCTTTTTTAAATTATACAGCGCGAGATCCTTAACGACCTCCGCATCCACTCGCTCTCTGATTAGAAATTAATTCAGAGTAGCTCTGCACCCGCTCGCCGCGGTGGCGGTGAAAATTCTGATTTTCTCGCAATAACCGAGAGAGAATCGCCCTGGCGCGTCGCTCGTCCTATCCGCGGGGGTCTGGAAAATTAAAATTTTCACTTAGTCCTTCGCTGATGGTATTATATAGTGCCTTGACCAGTAGGGACATGATATATATGCATGCGACTGACATTGGCTATCCGATCGTTTCGCTCTTTTGCCTTTTTCTTTTACCTCCCACCTTTTTTTTTACGCGAGTGTTTACGTAATCAGATGCGCGATAATTGGAAGCTTCGTTCGGGGCGAGGCGGCGGTGTACGACTGGGAAACGTTTGATCACCGGCTGGGGAGAGGGAAGCCGTTGGAGGGCTAGAGAACCGATAATTGACGGAGCAAACTCGCAAATACGTAAAAGCTGCGCGGTACCGAGCGATGAATGGCGGAAGGCGATGGGAAAAGCAATAAACTTTACTCTTTCGCGTTTTCAGATCCGTTCGTCAAGTCTCCCTTTTTGCGCAATCAATTTTGTAAAGTGTTTCGAGAGCCGTCGGTCTTTTCTTTTTATTCGGCGTAAATGTTGACTATTCTTTTTGCCAAAAGGTATGCGAATGCAGTGGGAAATGTATTAGTCAACAAAATATTGTGAGTGATATTGTTCATGTATTTCTTCAATCGTGTATAATCATAGTGCTTTGAGTTCAATTAATCGAGTGATTTTCATCGATTCAAATATCAAGTAATAATCTGGATTATCGTTTATAGGTACAAGACTTGAAAAATATTTTATTATAGCATTTTTTTTATTCAAAATACATTTATTATTAAAAAGTCCTGTTCACAAAAATTGCTAATAACTGCACAGATGCACTAACCATTGAACAATTTGTGAATTCAGTACAGCTGACACAAAAGAACAATTGACGAAGCTCGCACACCTGCATCACGAAAGACGCGAACGAACAGCGACGCGACGCGCGCGACATCGAATGATAAAAAGCAAAAAATTCCTCCCAAGATCTGAGTAGTAAGAGAGAGAGAGAGGAAGAGAAAGAGGAGGCTGGGGGGGGGGTAGGAGTGAGTTAGTCTCCTGTCAGCGCCAGATGCGTCGCTCGTGATTTTTATTCACCCCCATAATTTTCACGTACTGCAACCTGCAAGTATGCGCGACACGGAGAAAATCAAATTCTCCCCTGCACCACCCCAACCCCCTTTTTTCGCCTTTTTCGCGCATACGTTATGCTCGACTCTCTCTTTTTATTCCCCTATTGCATTTTCTCAGTGTCAAGCGCGCCGAGGGGTAGGGATAATGTATACGCGTCGTCGTCGGATGCGCGAGCAAAAAAAAAAGAACAAGCCGGCAGTTCGATGCATTTTCCTCGACGGGCTCCCCGCGGCACACTTTTTCGTGGCGGTGTAGCTTCTCCTCCACCTGTTTGTCGTCGAATATGGGAGCACGCGCGCGGCCTCGCGCACCGCGTCGTGCTTATTTACGAGTTGTTTTTCTTCCATCGTTCGGGGACACGACGAGAGAGAAGCGCGCGCGCGCTCGGCTCCTACAGCTCGCCTCCACTCGAATATCGCGGCGCTCCGGATTTTCATATTATTACTTTCCGCCAGCTCCACTGTCGGCTCTCTATCTCGTAAAAGTTTATTTATACACTTTCCAGTAGTCGAGCGCGCGCGCCTCTCATCCTCGCCTCGATTCCCCATTTCGCTCTCTTTCTGCGTCTATTTTTTACTTTCGCCGCTTCCCTTTTGTTTCTCTCTCTCTCTCTCTCCCTCTCTCTTTTTTTTAGAGGGGGAGGGGGAGGCGATATTTTTTTTCCTCTCTCGCACGATGTGCACTTGGCCTCTTGTATATAGGCTATATATGCTTTATTCATTTACCTTCGTATAGCGCCGCATTTTGTGTGTTTTTATGGTGACGATCAAAAGCTTTTCGCTGAAATTGCCGGTCAACATTTGAATGATTTGCATAGCCGCGTGATTTTTTGAAAAAAAGTGTTTTTTTTTTCGTTTTCCTGTATCCTGGTATACAGCCAAAGTAAAATGCAACCCTACTGGCAAGAGGGTATGCTGTTGGTTTTATCTCTTTGAAAATATTGAACTTCCAGTAGAACTCAAATTATATTCCGGTTTTGTAAATTATTTAGAAGTTTAATATTAGCGTTATCATTGCAGCGACCATCCGCTGCAGAAGTTGAAATTTGAAATGCAGAAGCGATGAAAATTTCATATCGATAATAAATATCGAACGAACAAACTCAAGTGCGCGATTTTAGTGCGCGGACTTTTAATGGCCGCGATCGCTTGCCACACGCTCGGAACCTATATCAAAGTCGATATCATCAATGAAAAACGAACCACGTGTGCAATTAGATAAGTTTCATTCTCGGAATATAACATGCAGCAGCAGCAGCAGAAGATAGAATAGAGAGTCTCTCTCCGGGGCACCGTATATATACGACACAATCAAATAAACATCGGCTTATTTATGCACTCGACGAGGAGCTCGATCCCATTCCCATCTCTCTCTCTCCTCTTGGACCCTTTCCTTTGTTTTCTCTCTCGACCGCGTCCCGACCCTTTTACATACACATACTGCGCGCGTCTCTCTCTCTCTCTCTCTCTCTCTGTGTGCACGAACGCGAAGGTGTTGCCTTATACGCGGGTCCGAGTGGCTTCTCCTCCTCCAATCGCGTGTGGGTGTTTTCCTCTTTCTCTCTCGGAGAGTCGCGTCCCGACAGTAACCTCGACCGCATGAGCTCGCGTTCCTCGGCGAATATAAGCGCGCGTATCCTCGAGATCACCGTGCACGGATTTTTATGCCGTTATTTTTCTCTCGTAAAGAGAAAGAGAGAGAGAGAGAGTATTTTCCAGCTTGCTGACGCGTCGAATATCGCCCTCCGTGGCAGTTTCCGAAGGAATTTATAAAATTGATAAGGACATAGTTTGAGGGACAAAGAGAGAAAGAGACAGAATCGTTACGGACGATTTCATTTCGATTGGACGCAAGTTGTAACCCTCATATTTTCGAGGATTTTAGTACTATACGGGCAGTTTTGCCGAAAGAGATGAGTATTGCGGTGGTTGCACTAGTGGTGGTAAGGTCGATTTTTAGGGGTATGTGGTGTAAGGGTGATTCGCGAGTGGCGAATTTGGTCCCTTTTGACGGAAAACTTTTTTTGGTAACTCTTGAACTGGCTGAACTATAGGGGCTATAAAGAAGTGAGCTACACAGTTTCCGCGTGCGAGTTTTTTAAATAGGATACTTTGATGTATGCATGGGGAGATGAATAGCTGAACAGAAATAACCGCGATGAATTAGGTAGATTTTTATACATCGATATTCTAGATACTAATTTAATTTTCCATCACAAGTTTTCGACGATTCATTTTACTAAAAATTCTCGCATCAGTGACTCTCCAATTATTTAATTTGATTTTTAAATTGCAAAGATATTTTTTACAAATCAAACGTGAATCATATTTTCCAATATTTTCCAATGTTATAAACGTTAAAAATATGAAACCCTGCTCGTGGCGGCTTCTTTTTTAATATTATCGTATAACCATGCATTGTCGAGGCAATCAGCGGAAAATAAAAAAATATGTTGAAATGGAATATTTTCAAATCAAGTGAAGCTTAATAAATGTAGATCAGCAATATTGTGCGAAAAAGTATTGTACTGAAAATTGCGCAAAATAAATAAAGCCATAATAATATTATGCTCGCGAACGTCCTAGTGAATAAACTTTGCAGATCGACATTTAACGATTAGTCAAAACATTATATTCAATTTGTCTTTAGTCTCTGTAATATTTCTATCTGATGCAATTCATACAAAATATTATTATCAAAAATAAAGCAAATGCACTAATAATAAATAATATTCAAAATAAATATACTACGATAATTTATCATAATTTATATTGGACGGATGAACATTGTAAATTCATAAATAATTAATTATACCAGGATGCTGCGCTTTGGTACATTAATTCAACGACTCGCATTGTCAAAATACATTTATACTGATATAATAATAGCGTCCACTGTATATAGACTGCAAGCCTCTAATAACGTTGTGATTACTTACCAACCAACCTATAAGTAAGATAATCTGCTTGTTCCGGCTAAAGGGCATGTACAAGCTATTGATTATGGCGATGCTCAGCCAGTTTGCCATTTGTATACCGGGTGATGAAAAAGAAGAATTATTTTACTTTGTTGATCATATAAAGAATAAATTTAATTCTTTGATCAAATGTATATACATAAGTAAAATATCATGCTTTCATAGAAAAATAAATAATTATCTAACAGATTTTAGAGCACTTTATGAACTTTTGAAATTTTTCTGATATCTTATAAATTTTCGAAAATACACAGTGCTTTGAAATGCTTGAACTCGTAGTGATCATAGCCGCGCTTGTACATTTGAAGCTTTACGATCGTCTTCAAAGGAACTTTACCAAGCCGTAACTTTTGGAAACCTCACTTGTTTTGAACAAAAATAAAATACCGAATAGACTAATATTTCCTATACCCATTTCATACGTGCCCATACACAAAATAAATTTTTCTTATGTCAAAATTCATCAACTTTCAATCATAAGTACAACAGTGTAGTACTTAAAGCAAGTTCCAAGGAATCTACGATCCGTCGAATCTCGTCATTCATCACTTCCAACATTACTTAGCATATTTCAAAGCTTGCATATCGCAAAGTAGAAGCAATTTCTCAAATTCTCAGTATTCATATTCGCGGGAAATGCTTTTATTCGCGTATAGAGCAAGTTTCGCGAATTAAGAAAGAGAAGCCGAAGTGGCGAGAGTGCAACGAGAAAGAGGGAGGGAAAAAAAGCGATTGCTCGAGAGTTACACGCCTCGCTGGATTTAAAACTCGATGCAATCGCTGATCTGAGAGATTATGGGGTCGAGTATTCGCGCAAATAGCAATTTCATTCCCGATGTGCCGCTGAAAGTGTAAGAGAGAGAGAGGATGAAAAGAGACAGTGCATTTGGCAGATTAGGTGCTGCAACGAAATGCTTGTAAATATGCGCCCCACGGTGTATGATAAAGAAGAAGAGGAGAGTAGGACGAGACCCCCCGGATTCTTTACCCCCGCGCGTAGATGAAATTGGATCCGTTTGAGCGTGTCTCGCGCCTTTTATATACCCTCTTTCATCGATTTTCACTTCCTTCACCTGAAATTGCTAAGGCACGATTTTTCTATTTGGCCTCTTCAGACACTGTGCCAAAGCGCGCGAGTGAGCCCGGCGCTGACACTGCCGCCTTCGGGCATTTGAATAAAACTGAATTGGAGCCTCTGTGTCTGTCTAAATTTCCTTTCTTTTTGCACATCTCCGCTCTCTTTTCAACACGGATATATACATCAGTTACACTGCTATATTCATTCTCAAATATCTCCTAAAGTACCATTGTAATCGCTAAAGACTATTTTATAGATAGCGAGTATCGCTCTATTGACTTTCCACGACGTGTAACAATAATCGCACCTCCCACTCGCCAAACCAAATTAGCCGCGATAATCTCGCGAAAAAGGTCCAAGAAAAATATTGATCTCGCCAATGGCCGAGTGCAATTAACCGAGGGGGGGGGGGAGAAAAAAAAATAATGAACCCGGAAGCCCTAAGTGAGAGAGATAAAGAGAGGGAGATAGAAAGCGCGAAGAGAAGAGAGCATTAGATTGCGTTGTTATTCGACGAAGGAAGCTCGGGCTGTGTGTGCGCGGCACAAAGTTGATGGAGGTCGCGGGTAAACTGTGCGCGGCACCCACGCGCGCGTATAAGGACGCCCGGAGGAAGGAAAATATTATCGCGCGCATGTAATTAAACTCCGCAGCTCGAAGAAATCCCGAATTCCCTTTTATCTTCTCTCTCTCTCCCTCTCTTTCTATCTTGCGAGTGTGTGTATAAGCGTGGTGGATGTCTCGTTAAGGGAATAGCTTCACGGTCGCTTGGGCATACACGTAACACCTCCGCGTCTTCTTATTTTTGCGTCCTGTTTCTTGACACACACACACATACAAGGTTCGCGCGAGAGGAGGTAATAGCCGGAGATATCAATATTTCCGGACTGCGGAAGATGTCGGGTCAGCTCCCTCTGGAGTAGCTGTGCTGCTGCTGTAGGGGACAATTGGCACACGCGGACGAGCTTGGAGGTCGGGCGTTCTGTGCTAACGGCACTGGGAGGCCTTGTTTCATGCGTACTCCTTTTTCTTTTTGTATATGGACGCTGAATATTTTAGAAAACCCGTACTGTAGTTTTTCAGTAGCATGTTAGGGGCTATACTTTAAAAAAATTTATCGTTGTTGGGAGGATCTATCGGGGTTCGATATAGCATCAATAAGAATTTCTGATTCTTATCTCGATATGGGAAAATTTTCAAAAATCTTAGCTGCTTTTCGAATAATTGTTTAATCTTACATAGAATAATACAAAGTAGTAGAATTCCGATGACAATGTATTTATGCTAAATTGGAATGCGTGCTAATTTTTATTCCCCAGATTTAGATCACTAATGAAAAAAATTAGGAGGTTGATGTTCGTGTAATTTATTTATATATAAAAATTAAACGAATTAACACGGATAGGAGTAGAAAAGTGTATCATGCCCTACTTACCTACATGCAAAAGTCTGACAACCCTTCCGCCAAAGAATATAAATAAAATATCAAAGAGAATGTTTTATTCAGAGAAGTTTTTAGTCATCACAGGCCCCCAAAAAAAAGTAACCTGTACTAGAGTTGAGACCACCTTATTCCTATGTATTTTGGCCTTCTATACGCGAATCTGAAATAAAAAATAAGGGTCGTCTTGCGTATGTTCGAGATAACTCAAAAAAATAACGAATTTGTTATTAAGTACTCAACGCACCGATTTTTTGTCTCCGAGGTATGCCAATTCCAAAACGTTATAAAAGGTATTTCAAAAGCAAATAAATTGAACAAACAAGTTTGGCTTTGAATGTTTGTGAACTTTAAATTGGCATTTATAAATAATGAAAAAAATTTTTAACTTAGTAATTTCAAATATGTCGAAATTTGGTTTTTCATTAGTTATCTCGAAAATACACAAAGCGACTCTTATTTTTTATTTCAGATTCGTGTTTAGAATGCCAAAATACATAGGAATAGGGTAGTCTCAACTCCAGTGCAGGGTAATTTTTTTGTGGGTCTATGTAATCAATTAGGATTTTTCATTACACGAGAAGGTTATTTCCATTTATAATGTATCATTATACTAAAAGGAATGACTGCGAGTGATTATATTATTTCACTTTGAAATGGTTCTACATCCATCGAAATTTTTTACTAAAAACTTGTTCTCAAGCCCACGGGCTAATCTTTCGAAATATGAAGCGCGTTGCCAAGGGCTTAAAAGACAAACTGCCGGGATTACAAAGTGCGCAAGATTTATGGATCCCACGAATAGTTTGAGTTGTTTACGCACTTTCTTCAAAGCCTATGAAAAGAAAGCGCGCGCCCCAGTTCTTCGCTTGAAGCTCACAAACGTACCTTAAAAATCTTTAAAATTCACTTCTCCTTTAACTTTATTTTTAGAATTTAATCTTCTCCCTCGTTTTATTTCATTTCATTTCATTTCTTTCCACACCAGCCCACAGCAAAAAAGGCATCTTTAGCGAGTAAAAAAAGATAAGAGAAGAATTTCACTGTAATCCCTTAAAAAGAGTGAGAGAGTCCGAGGTTCTGAGAGAAAGAGAGAAATTACGGGCGGCAAGTAGTAAGTATAAGGAGAAAGGGCGAGAAGAGGAACGAACGCCGTGAGGAGACCTACCGCATGTTCCTCTCTCGCACTTGCGGCCTATTCCCTCTCTCTCTCTCTCTCTCTCTCTCTCTCGCTCTTCTCCTTTTGCTTCCTTTCTTTTAGAGTCTCACCTCCATTATCCGTTCCTTTTTTCCAGTTAAGACCTCGACTCTTTTCTTTGCCTGCCGGCCTCCTCCTCCTCCTCCTCCTCCTCCTCCTCCTCCTCCCCCTTTCCTCTTCGCTCTCTTTTTTTTACCTTCATGCGCCGTTTCCTCTCTCGCAGAGTGCGAGGAATCGGACGAGGCCCGGCAGACTTTGCGTTGGCTCGAGGACAAAAATGTTTATGCACCGCGACGATCGCTTGACTAGGCTTTGAGAATGGCTGGGTTACGTGATTTGCACAACTTGAAGTTGTTGACCGATCGGATGTTATGATTATGCCTTTTGTTCTAATGCGGATCGAAGCGATCGAATTACTTTTTATCGCTGGAAATGCGATGTTGCATTTCCTTTGCTGTCAAATATAGAAGGCTTAATGTGCAGATATAAATGCAAATAATATATCATGATAAAATGTATCTTAAATGTATTAAATGCACAAAAGCAACTGGCAAACTCGTTGCAAGTGGAAAATATTAATTTTTAATAAAGGTTAAATTGAGAAAAAGAAATAAATACCTATAGCCATGGTTGACGAACGCCTTTTATCGTCCACGCCATAAATTTTAGCCTATACACAATATCCGCATCATTCTTTTCCTCTTATAAAAATGTGTACACCGTTCGAAAAACAAAAAAAGTATAACACCTCTGTTTTCACATTCTCCCCCGAAAACACTGTGTGTCTCGCTTTTGTGCTTTAACACAACAGCAAACAGCAGCAGCAGCAGCAGCAGCGGCAGCATCGCAAGATCTTTTCGAAAATCGTAATCAAGCCTCGAGCCATCGAAAACAATGCCGGTCCTCGAGCGGCGGCAGCTTTTTTGATAAATGAATATCGTATAACAACAGACTTCACCATAAATTTCTCCATACCCCGCGCGGAGCTTCACATTGTTTCGCTTTCCCTCTCTCTCGCCCACGCTGCATAAGACACAACAGCGGCTACCGCTGCTGCTGCTGCTGGGCTGCTCAATTATAAAGGCTACGCGCTACACGCGTATATAACAGCGCTAAAACAGCTCGCGTCGCTATTTATAGAGCCCCCCCCCCCTTCTCTCTCTCTTCCTGTGCCCGTTTGAGCCACGGTCTGGAATTTAATATCGTTTTCTTTATCGTTTGTTGCAGAGGTAAGCCGATATCAGCTATGGGCCGTCAGCAGCCGAATCTCCGAGGCACCAAGCAGAAACTACGCCAGCAGCTCCTACCCTTTCGCGAAACCGGATAACGTCCGACACATATCTACACACACACACAGTGTCGACTCCAAGGCGCGAGGCAAGAAAGTTGAGATTATACGCGCACATCCCCGGCTACCCCCTAATTGACAGGGAAGAAAGGCACCACGGAGGAACAAGAGACCGGGAAACTCACCGAGCTCCGGGAAAATTTACCGGCGATAGAAGTGTGTTGTTCCAGGGCAAACGAGAAGACAGCCCAAGGCGGCTCGCTCTAACAAATGGCTCCTCCGTGAAACTACCTCGTCTCCAGATCGCCCACACACACTCTCTCCCTCTCTGCTGACCAGACTAGGACAACATCCCAACTGTA
This sequence comes from Megastigmus stigmatizans, assembly GCA_900490015.1. Classification (NCBI taxonomy): domain Eukaryota; kingdom Metazoa; phylum Arthropoda; class Insecta; order Hymenoptera; family Megastigmidae; genus Megastigmus; species Megastigmus stigmatizans. Next base: position 26,592 of record UELV01145601.1, on the reverse strand, counting down.
CGCTTAAACGATATTTCTTCTGCGAGCCTCGTCGTTCAATTTCCCGGGCCGCTGGGAGACAGCTACAACGACCTCGAAATTACCCGTAAATCTCCAGGTTCCAAAAGGCTGGCGCTGCGTTAAATTACGATTTGAAAAGTCCTCGGGACGCAGAAGGGTTTTGCGTTGGGACATAAATTGTTCGGGAGCTGGGAGTTGAAACAAGACTGGAAATATAGCGATGAGGACGGGGGTTTCGTGAGGCCAGCAATCGAGCCCGAGACATAAGCCATAGAGACACGAACAAACAGGATTGATATCATCCAGATGGGTTAGGCGGATGAGGCCGCGATGGACGATACCATTACGCGGCCAGTGTCGATGGGAAACGATGGCGCCGCTGCCCTTAATTCGCGAACGCGCAACAAGTGGCGCTGAGGCCACCCGGACGTGCCATAATAAAGCGAGGAAGCGATTCTGCGTGGTCGCCTTCCCGCCGCGGACTTGATTCTCTAGTGTTCCTTGGCCAGTGCATTTCCCATTATTATTATTTTTTCTTTTATTTACTTCGATTTCCCCGTTCACCTACGGTCACCCGCGCTCGACTCTGTACAAATGTAAATACACAAAGTTGCGAGTGAAGAGAGCTGTGCACTTAGTTAGATAGCTGAGAAGAAAAGGAGAGAGGGAGACATTAATTGGAAGAGAACGAAGACAGAGACAACAAACACAGCGGATGCACCCAGAATCGGAGGAGGCGAGGCTTCTTCGCGAGGGTGGCTGTGCAGCGAACAATAACAAGCCACCGACGACGACGAATCCCGGACTGGAGTTCGCGTTGGTTAAGCTCGAGCTGAAGAGGAAGCTGGAGTTGGCGTCGTCGCGACTCTATAGCCTCGCGATGAAGTTAACGACGGGCGAGGCGGTGGTGCCGCTCCTCGGTGCCCTTGCGCCCCGTTACGTCGTCAAGCAGGCCACGGTCAAGAGGTGCGTAGCCGCCCTACTGCTCGTCTCCATGGCCAGCATATTCTACTACACCCACTACATCATCAGCAGCCCGTTGTCAAGGTAAGGGACTGTTATATTAATTATTAAAGCAATGTTGCCGCTGAGGGGTAGGTTGTTGGTTCTGATGAATTGTTTGATGGTAGGCTGTGTTGGTGTAACGTGTGGGTGGCGGATACTGGCGTGTAATATTTACCATCAGAAAATACAATTTGGAACAATGTTAGTTAATGTTTAGATGGCTGAAGACTCAAAACAGCATTATTCTTTTCATCTTTGTCAATTCTTATTTTGTACATTGTAATATAAATCGTTTAGCTGACGGTATTTTATTACAATGAGAGAAGTAAATGGTCGCTATGAAATTCTGTTTCTTCTTTGTGAAATCATAAGGACAACGAACTACTACCCTGACCTAATTTAGTTGTGCAACTACAACTAGAACGCTACTTTGACTAGTCTACTAAATGAGATAACTAACTTACTAAGTTAAGCTAACTTAACCAATTCTCTATTAATAATTGCTATCGAGCTAATATCTTACTTGAACTAACGTGAATTTAAGTACTAATGTTTTTAGAACTTTCAAGCATAAATATTTTACATGCATATCGTAAGTCATTGAATTTACACATCTTAAATTCATTAGTTCGCTGGTCTTTAAAGTATTTCAGAGATATTAGCTACACTTGCTTCATATGTTGAATGTTATTGTACGATGATTAATAAAGGTTCGGTTTTCCATTATTCTGAGAAAGTACAGACCACTGATTCGAGTAGCCCGGAAATTTGCATTTATATAAGTTTCCAGGAACGTATTAATCGGATAAATCGAGAACTATACCCGTAAAAATGAATTGCATGTAGTAAATGTAAATTTTTGCACCGTGCACAAATCGAGAACTACCAGTGCTAAATTTTACGTTGATCTTATGCAAATTTCCAGACAAAACGAAGCATTAAGATGCAACGTGCTCTTCTTAATTAAAATTAAACTATTTAACAAATCTGGCTTAACAATAATATTTCTTAATTAAAACTGCTCCAACATATTATCAGCATAGTTATTTAAATTTTAACCACATTCACAAACGAACTATAAGGTCAATTCTATACAAGAATAGGGAATAATAAAGATATTGAAGATTCCATTTTCAAATTATCCAAATGGAAAATATCTGTTAGTTTATATAAACGACTTTCATAAAAACACACATACTTTTGACTAACTTTCTTTAAGGTAATGAAACATCGAATTAAAACTAAACAAAAAGTCAATTCCTTAGTGTAGGTTACCGCATGCTCCCTCTCCCAGCACAAGTTCCAAATATGCTGATTGCAACACATGCCACCTACACACACATGCACGCGTGACTCTCGGGTGTCGAGTTAGCTGCTGGCGCATTATCCACAAATCCTAAATTCAGAGAAAAGCCAGTATAGAGCGTCAACGTTGCACGGGGGGTTCTTGAACTCGCTCCCAAGTCTCTCCCTCTCTCCTGACAAAGAGAGAGAGAGAGGTTTAACTAGTAGCATGCGGCTTCCTCTTGGTGAGGCGTCACAAGGATCTCTCGGCAAACTCTCGGTCCAGGTCTCTCCTCCTCCTTCTCCTCTCTCTCTCTTTCTCTCTAAGAGGACCGCGGCGAAAAGAGTGGCCTATACGTGTGGCGAGACGCGAAGGAAACGAGAGGCGAGGCGTATACGGGTTAACTTTTAACTACCGAAACTAGGGGCCAACTGGGCGAAAAGTAGCAGCCCACTTAATGGGACTAGTTAACCGGATGCGGCAAACTGTCCGCGGCTAAGCTTTAAACCTGCGGCTACTTCTATTTCTCCGTCCCACTCGTTCTCTTTCTCTCTCTCTCTCTTGCGTTTCGTTTTATTATTCCTGTGCTCGGTTGCCTGGGCTTTCCTCATTTTCTGTTTTTCGAACATAACGTGTTCCTTTTTTTGCTTAGGCCGCACGCTGAACCCTGTAAAAACTGCGCGCGTGTTATTAAAAGACTACGGAGTGTGCAGGTCTGAAAGTTACTTTACAACTGGCTCGATTAAGAGATTAACTCGCGTTTAACTGGCATAACGAATTTATTATAAAAGTACTTGCGAAATTTTTATTCCATGTAAATTCAACTAAGCGCTCGCTCTGTTTGTACAACGTGAAATTTTTTTAATTAAATTTATCCTCATTTGAAATCTTGAATTTTATTTTTACACGTCAATTAATGCGTCATACAACAGTTACATTTTATAAAGCAATCGACAGTTTTATTTCATACGCACATTCCACAAATAACGAGAATAAATACTCTTGACAATAATTATGGTCTCTAGCCAGCTCATGTTCTTCGCTATATACGTGATGGTGTGCAGCGTCAAACGCGAAATTCAGCCTGCGCTCATGTATAGGTTAGGTATAGCAGAGAGGACAGAGAGAGGGAGAGAGAGAGAGAGAGAG
>UELV01145601.1:0-11554 GCA_900490015.1 Megastigmus stigmatizans | reverse complement strand
GAGAGATTCAGAAAGCCGTAACGCTACGTGTTAGAATTGGAATATAGAAACGCGAGAGATGAAAACAGAAGAGAATGAGAGAGAGAGAGAGAGAATGGGAGTAGATTGTATGTAAGCCGTCGTCTCAATGCGGAAATGTTAATATTGCTCTAGAGTCCCGTTTAGTCTGTGCACAAAATAAAGTAATGCAGCAGCTTTGGGAGATGCTAACCAGATTGTAATTCGAATATTAAGCAATATAAGTACTATGCATAATCAAATGACATAGGCGTCCCTTTTATGTAAGAAATTGCAAATGCTCAACTGAAAATTGTCTTCGTCTCAGTCGGCATACTTTAAATTAAACATTCTATGCAAAATGACTCCAATCGTTCGCATTATTTACTTCTGTCGCAAATTCATCTGTACTCAAATACATACACCTCGAAAGCCAAGCTATCTCCGCGTCTACCACACGGAATTCAATGGTAAAGAGCGAGGTAGAAAAAGAGGCGGAGTACGCGAAGCGAGATTATAGGCAAACGAAGTGGCGATCCAGCGAACGACGGGAAGAGCGGGGGGCAGTGTTAATAAGAGAGACAGAGAGAGAGAGAGATGGAGAGGAAAAGCCTAGTATCGCGGTACATGCAAATCGATTCGATCGATCTCACGCACGACTGAAACGTACGAGAGGCGTTCAAGAGAGCCGCTCTCGCACATTATGAATGACCTGATAAACGGTCAAAAGCCTTTAACGAAAATCATCTAATATTACCGGCTCATGTAGCTATTCTTCCTGCCCTATAGTAAGTATAATTTAATAATTGCACGATTATTAAATTATACTTTTCAAAGATAATCCACAACATTACAACCGAGTCCATGCTATTTCAACCCAACCAATTTTGCGTTTTGTCCTACATAGAGTGAATTCTTCTGTAAACTTGAGAGAGTAGTTTAAATTTATGCGCATAACTTTATGCTCCAATCATTAGATATTGCGTAATTCTAGTACAACATGGATAAATAATCTTTCAATCGCCTTGAAAATTCCTAAAAAAGACTCTTTTTCCTCTTAATAGGATTCGAATGTCGCATACACTTCGACTTTTGCAATTCTAAACATCCATATGCCCATATAGATCCATACATACAGAGAGAAAAAAAAAGAGAGAGAGAGAGTGCAAGTGTGCCGTTGCCAACTTTTTAATTACTCGGTCGAAAATTAAAATCAGCAGACACTTGCTGAGGTACTCGAAGCATACGCCGCCAGCAGCCGCAGCAATCTTTCTTTAATTAACAGGCTAAAATATCCGAAGCGCAACCGTCAACCTGAATGTGCATAGGTAACAAAAAACACACACACACACACACACACACAGTGAGTGTATAACACGGAACACGTCGATTGCGTAGGGAAATTTTTTCATCCGCAAAAGAGAAAAAGATCGATCGCACGTCAGAGAAATGAAAAGGCGTGGCCTTTAATTAGCGACAGGTGCTGCTGCTGCAGCCGCAGCAACCGAACGAAAAGTTCGCCGCGATCGGCGGAACTCTCTCTCTCTCTCTCTCTCTCTCTCTCTTTCTCTTCTGCCTCTCGCTCTCTTTATATCAAAGTTTCACGAACGACTGGCTAAATCGTACCAATTGGCCAATGATTTCCGAAACAATTGAGCGTAAAAATGCACGTTATACCGCACCGCATATATTTCTCTCTATGTTTTTCTCCTCTGCCGCTCTTTTTTGTTTCGTTTCATTTCCGCCGAAATACGTGCGTATATGTTTGAAAAGCCAATATTTTTAAATTAAATTCTCGATGGCACGATGAATTATCCGCGGGAGAGAGGGCAGACGAGAACACGCGCGCGCTCGCATCAACGACTACAGGGAAAAATTTAATAGTCGAACGTGAGTATATGGGACACGGAGAAAAAAACGAAAATTGTTTAAACTACCGCGAGAGGCGATCGTATATAAATAATTTGTCGTCGGAATTCGTTTTTCAGGTCGTCACGCGTCATTGCACGAGAGAAAGAGAGACGAACGACGCGATACAACACGAATTGTCGGAACTAATCTGGCGTGAAAACGTCGGGAAATGTGACATTTTTTGGAAAAAAAAAAAAAAAATAGATAGGAGAAAGAGAGAGCGCCACCTTTGCCATTAACGGATTAACGCGCGACCCGGTGCAGCACGCGAAGCAGGTACCTTTCATATCGTGCGCTAAAGCTATTTTCGTGTACTTTATTTAAACGTGCGCAGTGTGAGTTCACGGAATAATCGTGGCCGAAATAATCGGGCCGAAAACGAGCTGCTTTAAATACTGCAATTTTGCGGAGGAAAGGAAGGGGAGGATATAGCGATTTCCCCATTGAAAATCACCATCAGAGCGAGGCCCGCGAGAGCATAAAAGTTTCTTAAAATCATTTCGAAATTTAGCGAGAGATTATATTTGATTGAACTCCGGCCGCCCGCATATATACGCGACTCTCTATTTGAGAGTCATTTTTTTCCCTATCCGCACTACTCATATACTCTCGCCGCACTTTCCACAGATTGCCGATTAAATGCGGGTCTTCCTGCAGTGCGGAATATACGCGGATCAATCCTCCTACACACCCGTAATGCGCAGTTAAAATCACCCCATTGTTTATTCGATTTAATTAATGCGCGAAATACGAAAATTTATACGCCGCTGCCGTGCAGTCCCTCCAAAATGTAGGTCTACGCGCTTGCGAGACATAAATCGAATAACGCTAATAATTGAAGGCATTTACAATATACGTATATATATATATATATATGGCTTTGACGAGCGCGACTCGAACACTGCAAGTATCACAATCGTTAAACACGCGGCGCCGCCCCAACGACTAGTCTCTGGGCTAGCGCGGCATCCCCGGCGAAAGCGTCGCGAAACTATGCCGAACCCTGCAGAGCACATAATGACGCGCGCGTCGAGTTTCCGTAATTAAGATTTTAATTAGTTTGTTCGCGCAAAGCCGTTTAATGCAGCGTATATACCACCGATAATTACTTCTATGTCGATTTCATATTTAAAGCGGTGCAAAGCGCTGTATGTATTGGCCCTGTTGGAGAGCTCGTGACTGCGCTGGAAACTGGAACATCCAGGACGCACGATATTTTCTTACACAGTGTTTGGTGGGTTGGGAAATAGTGAGCTGCTTCTTGATTAACACCGACTGCAGGACACTCGCGTGCGATCTGGACTGAATAGATCTGAATCGGTTGGGCTCGCTTCATCGATCTATGCATCGTGGAAGCGATTATCCTTGATGATTTAGAGTGACTGACTTTTTCTACTCGAATACATGATTTTTTAAATTTTTTTTAAGGAAACGCTACGATGTTTCACAATGAATGAGTAGGCGGTGTACACGGAAATAATAATATTTGGTCTCCGTTATCCCGCACGGTTATTCACTGTATTTGAAATATTCTCATTATTCAATTAACTAGGTTACACATTTCATCGAATCTGCAGAGATGCTGAAAAATAATTCACTATAATTTAATTAAAAACTGTTTCGAGAGTATGAAAAGCTGTTTCAATTATGTTTCAAAATCAATTAGCGATTAATTAGAAAAATCGTACGCTTCAATTAGCGTATTTTCGAGGAAATAAAACTCTTTCTTCTTAATTCCACTTTTCAGAGAGCGCTAAAAAACATCATTGTACGGCCTCTGCACTTCAACAAAATAAAAGTTTTTATTTTCAAAACATAATTTTCGCGGGAGCATCATAAAAGCTTTTATAATGGTCGTGAATTTTGTTTTTGTTTGCAGCGCCTCGCATGAAAAATTAATGCTCAACACTCTCGCACTCGCGCTCTCTCTTTCTCTCTCTCTCTCTCTCCAAGCTCATTCTCGTATATTTATATAATTAAATAAACATATACCTCGCAGACATCGCAGCTGCTTTATGATACGAAAAATCTCGCGCGATATTTGAGCGAACCTAATGAAAAACAAAGTCTCAACACGATAACGAGCAACTATGGAGCCTTGCTCAAACGCACACAAACCACCGAAAGCCGCTGAATAGAATTTTCAAGACTCGATGCAACCCATCTACGTTACACATGCACGTACATAGCAACTCCCAGATTGTACATAGTGGCCGAGCACGTAATACTCTCGAGAATCACAAAAGTTCCAGTCGCGGCCCCTCCCGAAGTCATAAAAAATCATAAAACGATCATTTTGTGGAGAAGTTCGTTGTTATCGGGAAGCCTGGGACGCGACGCGTTGGCTGCCTCTGTCCCTCCACCATATACACGACACCCGGGAGATGATCGGCCACTGGAGCAGGACGAAAAGAGAGAGAGAGAGAGAGAGAGAGAGAGAGGAAGGGAAGAAGTAATTTCGTCGCCGCGAAATCAGTTTCGCTGGACGACCGTAAATTGTCGGAAACCCGCCCTCGGTGAGACGACGAGAGGAGAGGAGAGAGGGAAAGCTTCGGTCGAGGCGATTTCTCCTCTCTCAAAACTTTTTGTCCTCTCTCTCTCTCTCTCTCTCTCTGTCTCTCGATTTTCCTCCTAAAACTGCGCGCAACCTACACTTCCTACGTGCTCCGCTACGTACATATACGCTACCCTTCTATTCTTTTACTCTCTTCTCTCGCTTTCCTCCTTTGCCATCATCTTTTCTTTTCTTTTAGCGATTTTGTTTCTACTCTATCGCTTCTCTTATTTTGGCTCTACTCCTTCCCTGTGCCACTTATTTCCATATTTATTGTTCTTCTCGGTTTTCCCCTGCACTCTCTCGCTTTTATATTAGCTTCGTTTGGATCACGGTGAGAATTTCTCTCGATTTTTATAGAACTGTGGCCCAAGTGTGCTTTCAGAAAATTTAAAATGTAGTTGCTGTCGCACGATCTAAAAATGATCTAAAAATACGATAGTCTATATAGTAATCTCATAGATTTTCATTCTACCATTAATGTAAGGAATGGACTGTGTACGTTTAAATAAGGCGATGTAATTATCGTTGTAATATCTGTAAGCAGTAGTGAATGTCCAAGTTGAGTCAGACGCTGAGTTGGCTTTACTCATAAGAGTTCTATTTTTGTACTTAACGTTGCTTTGGTCCACAAAATTTCAAACAGTCTTTTAATTTTTGAATACCATCGCGTAATGGAAATCTAGCAAGAATTTCTTACAATGCATTATTCATATTTTATTCAACTGAATATAGAAGGGAAAGAATTTAATAAACCATTAGCAAGTCAAATAGTGCACACTCGTGTGCATTTCCACAAAGTTTATCTCACTTGCATTACGCGCACGAAGTCGTCAAAGGAAACCCTTGTAAACTTCAAAGTAAAAAGCTAATGTTTATTTTGAGAAATTCTCAAAATTGTCTAACGCTTCATAGGAGTCATGTTAGCTCATATTCACCAAACTCCAGCCTCCCATTATTCTTATCAAAAATCATCCAAGCTTAGTCTTAGTCTTCCAAACTAACCTTTCCCACCTCCTTCTTATACACTCCCCCCTCCTCTCTCATTTATTCATACCCTAACTTTCTTTCTATTCAGTCCTCTCTCTCTCTCGCCCTGTCTCTCTCTCACTCCATCCCTACTTCTTCTCCTTGTCTTCCCTCCCCTGCTTCCTATCTACCTCGTCCCACGGGATAATAGTGAGAGTTCGGGGCCGAGGGAGCAACAGCAGAGCGGCAGTAGTAGCTCGTCAAGGACTTTGAAGTGAGGGGATGGAGGGGAAGACTGAAGGGTAAAAAACGGGCCAATTTACCATAGCCAGCCACTGCAGCTACTGCACCAGCACCGAATGCTGAGCAAGAGCTTATATACGTGTGCTGTGTATACGCAGTGTGTATGTGTGTGCATGGAGATTTACGTCGCGCATGAATGGAATTTCGTTTTGGATGATTCGATTTTCGCATTTGACTGGATGCTCTTCCTCCTGCTGTTACTGGGGAATCCTATTTTAAGGCTGTTTTTCCTTTTTTTTTTCTAGTGAAGGCAAAACATCGCAGCAAAGAACATTTTTTAAACTCGACTATTCGAATGAAATCATTTCGAGAATCGCAAAATAACTGGATATTTAACAAATTAACTTCTGTATGTAATATTTTGTTGACAATTTTACTAATGCAATTTATTTCGTGATGTTCTGCAAAATCAACAATTTTTTGAATCGACAAGCTTGTAAATTTTACTAATAACCGCTTTAAGATATTTAAATTTATAGTATTATCAAAGCTACTTATTAAGTGGCAATTTTATCTTTTACCAACCACAACTTATCTTTTCTTTCGTACTTTTCTACAAATGGTCTGATCCGCTCTTAGTAAGAAAAATTTTGAATAAAACGTGACCACTAAAGCTAAATCCGATCAACTCTGCTCATTAACTCTTTGACGGTAATTGCAAAAAAGAAAACTAGGTTTTAGGTGAGCTAATTAAGTTTCACACTTACATTCTGATACCTTCAGACTTATCCTATCACAAATCTTCTTACTGAATTTTAAAATAATTTCTTAAGAATATAAGTATTGAAAGGGATTAACTTCACTAACTCGTAACTTTTTATGTATAAAGGATTTATTATATTAGAAATGTATGAAATTACATTTAATGTAGATTTTAAAAACAAAGTGAGCAAACGAAATGTTGAAAATATGATAAAATATCACAATAACTCTTCAAAGCACGCGGCTGTGTTACAATAGTTTTTTTCATTTTGAATATTTTAGATTGACTTTTTCTTCGATTTTTGCGTCAGTTTTTACTCTCGTGTTTCAAAGAGTATGCTAGAATTTATAAAATTCAACCCGATGGATATTGTTAGTGAGCCTTTTCAACATAAACAAAATTGAAGATAAAAAAATTCTTTAAAATGTCTCAAATGTCTAATAGCAGAGCTCTAAAATAGATTAAGGATTCACCGGCTTGTCATAATTTTATAAGTTAAATATTAAAAATTAACCTCTGTAATTTTCATTACACTGATTCAATTCAATCAATTAAGTTTTTTACTCAGTATCCCGCAACAAATTAATATTGCAAGCACATTCAAAATACACTGTGATTAAGCAATATTAAAAACTTCACCTAAATTCTAAGAAATCGTTGTACCCGATGAGCATCTTCAAGCGATCACCCTTTAGTTCAATAACATTTATGTAAAGTGTACTTTAGATAGTCTTAATATAACACTAATTTTCTTGAAGCGGAAACATTTATATTGCATGATACTTATAGAACTTGGAAGAACTTTGTACTTTAGTGTGTTTACAGCTTTATAAACTTTAAGTGGCTCTATGTTATTCCCAGTCAAAGTTATGCAATTCACGCTTAAGCTGTTAACACAAATAGAGTATAATGAATAGTAGACACTGATTTTAGTTGTCATTCGCTACCCGTCCCGAAACATTTTTTATCAGATGAACTTGTGCTTTTCAACGTCCTCATATAAGGCATACAAATACTAAAAATCGGTTTGATACTATAAATTAATGTGCCAAGTATAAATATAATACTATTCATAAGAACTTGAAAAATAAAGTTTCTAGAATTTTGTAATCTCTTATGAAATATTAGAGCAACATATCTCTATGATTGTAGCCTGTACCACGTATTTTGCACAAGCGGTAAAAAGAAGGGGCAAAAAAATAGAACAGAAGCGAGTGTCGAATGCAAATCTCTCCGAAACTCATTTGAACTAATTTGGCAGACCGTAATCCGCGAAAAACATAATTATTATTCGTCTTATGAAAATTATGCATATAGTGCAATCTAAAACCAGCCCTGTTCTGCATACATTAGCAAATACACAGTACATCGGGAAGGGCGAAAAAGATAAAAAGTGAAGGAGAGAGAGAGAGAGAGAGAGAGAGAGAGAGAGAGAGAGAGAGAGAGCAAAATAGAGAGAAAAAACAGAGGAGAAAAGAAAGAAAGTGTACGCGTTGGTCGAGAAAAGTGAGCTTATAAGCCCCGAGAATAATGCAAACGTTAATCCCATATAAGCACTTTCCAAGTAACACCGGAAACTCGTTTTTCCGATGTTTTTTTCGCGAAAACCACCTATAGCGTCGCAGAAATGAGAAAGGGAACGCGAAAGGTGGATAAAGAAAAGCGAAGAAAAAGAATTGAATGCGGATAGAGAGAGAGAGAGAGAGAGAGAGAGAGAGAGAGAGAGAGAGAGAGAAGAAAAAAAATATGGAAAACACGAATAGAGCGTTGTAAATAAAAGAGGAGCAACGAATAGGGACAAATATTAACGTACCGATTAGCGCTGCAGTTATAGAACTCGTATTTATGCCAACTGAAATGTATGGCTTAATGTTTATTGTACTACATGAATTCGAATAAACGTTTCGCTGTGCGCACTATCCCAACAATATTTATACAAATATTTTCCATGTTCTATTTGACAATCGATAAATTTTTATTAGCTAAACGAATGTGCTGCTAGATTTTTTATTCGACTAAACATTTTATATATTATAATATAAAATATATTATTTTCATTCATTTACTCGAATAATATATATGAAATATTTGAAAATGTTACATTTCAATATGTTTCAGTTGAATTCTTTTATTCGGCTTCTAGAAAATTAAAAATTTCTGTAAGCTACTCTTGAACAAAAAATTCGAATAAAAACCATTTTGCTATCGTCCTAGCAATACACTTTTATTATCATTAATCTTGCTGTAAAGTTACGTCAGAGCGATGATTCAAAAAGTCAATCTTCTTTATTATGCTCTATCAGCGTACGTAATTTTAAAAGCACTTTAAGAACATGCCAGCTGTCGAAATTCTGAGAACCGACAAAGTTACAGCTGTTCGACTGGAATAACGTGCGCTTTTTCACATGTAACTGATGTAAGATCGAAACTTCATACGTATTTTTCGCGAAACGACATTTTTCTTCACGACACCGTTTGATAGGGCAAAATATTTTTATCCCTGGCTGTTGCAGATCTTACGTCAGTTTTTAAAATATCGAGAATATTTTTGTAAACGAGTTTTCGATCCTTCTCCAGCGATACGTTTCGATAAATTAACTTGGAAACACACACATCAAGCGATAACAATAATACATCGCATAATGGGATTTGTAAGCTGCAGCTATCTATCGCTTCATTTCCACAAAAAATTGAAATCGAACCAAAAAAACCCTAAAATCTCAAAACCAAGACGTCCTGAAAATAAGAGTCGCATACATATATAGGAAGGGGGTGAAACAGCAACGAAGCGAGAGACAGAGAGAAAGAGAGTAGAGAGAATAGAACCGCCATGGTATAAACGCAGAGCGGACACGCAGGCTTTCGTGCGGCGCGGACATATGCGGAAGTTCGCATTGTGGCAATAATAAAAGTAATAAAAATGAGAACAATCTTCGGTGGGCCGGGAGAGCGCGCGCGCAGACCAGTACGTTGACGTCGATATGCTCGCGACCGTGCACACGCGGCCCTTCCACATATACATATACATATATGTACATGCACACCAACAGCAGCAGGCGTGCGCCTATCGGCCTTCCCTATCTCGCCCATGGACTATAGCGCGCTATGGCTCTATTACACGAAGCGCTCTGCACGCTCGCGACTCTATATATATATATATACGCGCGCCTTAAGTATCTTCGCATGGGAGAGAGGCAGATAGAGAAAAAGAGAAAGAGAGAGAGAGAGATTGCATGAGAATGGCAGAGTGCGAGAGAAAGAGATAAGTGCCGAGGCAGTGTAAACAAAATGCATTTTTTATCATCGGCAGATGGGGAAATATTTGAGCGCTGATTTGCGCACCGTATGTCTTGCATGCGGGACTGAGTTATTTATGGCTTTTTGATATGCGTAAGGTGGTGTGTGACTGATAATGATTAATTTTGCACAGTTTAGTCGGGAATTTTGAATTAAAGGATCGTTTGTAGGTTAATGTACAGTAATCGAATTCACTCGTTCAACACTTCACCGAACTTTTCAATATGAAAGGAGTTGCACGTGTAATTTTTCATTTTTTACTAGTCGAAAATTGTAACAACAATTTGGTTTATAGTAATTCAAAAGAGTAGCTTGGCGCATCAAAAATTATTACTTCTAATCTTGGAATGATATAAATTTGAAGGGAAAAAAGAAAAGTGATGCTAGAGAATATTGGAGGTCTTCCGCAAATAGAAGCTACGAGCAGTTATGGCGCATCTATATATTGCAGTGGAGTACAAAATGCAAGTGCACCGCGGGAAAACGAGGTTACGGCCACGAAAGTACATTTTTTTCTCTATTTTACGAGAGTTTCCTGTTTAATTTTCGATTGACACAACTTCTATAAAACTTTTTTTTTTTTGAGCTTTATATAAAAGCAGTACTTGCACATCTTTATTTTTTAATTTTGCAAGCATTGACTATGTTTAAAATAGAATATTTATCTAAACTGACCTCAATAATTTATGACTCGTCGACGTTTATTACAAAGTGTAACATTTTTTAAATTTCAAACATTTATATAAATCGAAATAATTTTGAGATCATGTCAAGTCATAGCTGTCACATGAAAATTAAATCTTGTGTTAAAATTTGGCATCGTACCATGTAACTTAAGAACGGCATGAAACTTAAAGTATACATATTCAATCTAAATGAGAAATGTTTATTGTTGCACATGGGATAGAATAAATTTATTAAATTATCTAATATCAATTATTAGGAACACATGCTCGGGAAGCCAGAATAATTTTCTTATCAATCACACCCATCAAGCCGTAATTTCCTCTAACCATACCTAACATCGACGTTACAATTACGTGATTAATTATTTCGTACTTCGGATCATGCAAGCCACCGGCCATGATCGACGGCGCTCCGTTATGGCCGACAGTAATTCCTCACCTCAAAAATATTAAGCAGACGCGAAATTGCAATCGACACGCACCGCGAAACTTTTATTCCATTAAACGTCACTCTGCATTACATAAAATATTTAACTTCATTTATAGTCATGACAACACTAATGCTTTAAATTTTTTTGTATTGCCCTTTTTATTTGGTAGTTATTACAGGTACAAACTATTTAACCCCGGTTTTACCATTTTTAGATGAAAGAATGAGTTTATTTGGGATTTATTTTATAAGAAAAATTCTTAAGAAAATTGTTATCTTATTTAAAAATTCCGTATAAAGTTACAACAGAAGTTTGAAAATTAGTAATCTCTTTAAAATTTATTTGGTTTTATAAAAGAAAATATTTGAAATTTTTTATTACAAAAATCATAGTTCGTGATAAAGATTTATGTTCAATAAAATTTATTGGATTTCAAGAATTATTATCACATTTTTATTAATAAACTACAGCGTAAATTCTCGCCCTAAAATTTACCAAAACTTAATGTAATTTATGAGTTTTCCTATTCATCGATCCATGTTCACCAATTTGTAGCTTTTCAAATATAAATTTTTACTTTATTGGTCGTATTTCTTTATTCTCGCCAACTAATTTTCACAAATATCTTGATCGTATAAGAGAAATAAACGAATGATAAAAACTGTAATAACTGTACAAGTAGATAAGCTATGTTGGTTCTGGC
>UELV01145595.1:0-13775 GCA_900490015.1 Megastigmus stigmatizans | reverse complement strand
CTCTCTCTCTATATATATATATATATATACAACTACCTACGCATACACATGGAACGCTTGTTACAGCTTGTTTACTCAGCTTTGCTTCTTTTACTTCTGCCAGGACTCATTTTCCGCGACTGTCGATCCGGAGAATCCGGTTTAAGAAATCGTCGCGGCGACGGCGGCGACGGCACACTGCACAGACGAATTGCTCCGACACGACGTCTTCGACTCATTCCTCCTGTTTTTGTATACTTATACTTTCTCGACCATCTTACCTCGGCAAGACTTCGCGCGAAGCTACGTGAAAGTGTATGCGAGAGTGGAGTGGAATCTTTGCAGAGAGACGCTCGAAATTTCCGATTCGGCGAACGCTTGAATTGCTGCGAAAACTTTGCAGCTGCATTGGCTTCTGATGAAATGCACTGTGGCTCGGCTCCTTTCTCTGTGTGTATATGGACTTTGTTTAAAAATGGGATTTTTATCGTTGTAATGCGAATTGAACGAATAATAACGAATAACGAAGTCGACATAAGTAATATTTCTTAATAAATTGAACGAATATTTGGGAATTGGGATACATAAAGAAAAGGTCATTTACATTTAATATATATTTAAGATTATCTGATGCAGTGTTAGTTTTTGCATTTCAAAAAGTTTCTGAAATGGATTTCTTCTTGTTAGTATGAATGATCACAAGGAAATCAATGGTGACACAAAATATATACGCGTAAAGCAAACTAAACATATGATAAGTCTCATTTCGAGATATATATAAATGAGATAAATAGTAAGGATACGTTGGTGCGTGTACGCGAGAATATTTCGGGAGAGTCAAATACGAGAATAATGGAAGGGAAAATAAATCATTTGGAGGTAATTAGAAGCGCGGTAGAGTAGAAATGTTTACGGATTCGCAAAAAGACACAAAACCTCTCTGAGAATAATTTAATTTGTGCGCGCGCCGGAGAAATTAGTGTGAGGAAGTGAATTTATTGAGCATCGGTGAATATAGTAAAGTACTAATTATCACTAGAATTTCGCGTTAATTTATGCACATGATTGAGCTTCTTGGGGGCGTAGATTACTCTATACAATCTAATTACAATTCAAGTGATTATGCAATTATATCCCAAGCAGATGTAAATACGGTTGCGTGCAGCTGCTAAATATAATGCGCCAACTACTAAATTTGTTCCTGATCTAATAATAGCATATACACATCCGACTATCGAAACATTGTTTACCCTTGCAAATGAAATTACACTAAGTACGACTGCCTTTAAATCTAACGATCATGTAAGTCCATAAATAACGAATTTCAGTTATTATAACGCCTTATGTATGGTATTCTGAGCATAGTCACATAAACTTCATCATAAAATACATAGATTACGTCTTTATAAAAATAACAACTTTTATCGACTTTTATCCAATCGAGAAAAATTAAACTTTCAAAAAAATTTCGATCAGACTGCGGGCAATTTCAAAATTTTCGAACAATCCTGACCTTAAACTAACGAAGATTATTAATCAACCTCCGCAATTATTTGCTCTCTCGCAGCTTGCTCTTTCCGCAGCTCATCTTCCGGGACATTTCGCAGCTTCTCGAGCAGCGATCATAGACATACGCGCACACATACAGAGAAGCGTAGAGCGGATGTATCCGTAGCTAAAAGACAAAGAACTTAGCGGTCGGTTGGTAAGGGTGTGGGGGCTTGTCAGCGTGAAAAAGCGACTTGTCGATAAGGGTGAGAGCCGCACCGGCAGCAGCACCGCCACTCCCTCCGGCTTTTTCAATTAAACGCTCTGCCGAGCGACGTACTCGCCTATTGGTGCAAGTATGCACACGTGCATGTCCGCATACACGAACACATACTGGTATAAGGGAGAAAGTGGGTCGTCGTTCTCGACAGGCTAACCCGATCACTTTCATCGATGCAACTCTCGACGTTGCGCTGCTGCTGCTGCTGCGAGGTACGTGGCGATCAGGCCTAGCAGTTTTTTCTACCGCTGCTGCTGCAGTGCCAAAGTGGTGAGATGCTCGCAGGACGAGAAGGAGAGATGGTGTCGGCTATTTCCGGCGGCATTTACGTACGCATTCGTACGATAAAAACGACATTTTGATGACGTGGTCATGTGATGGAGTTGTGCTTAATTGCTGGTAATGCGTGGTGTGTAGATTGGTTTATAAAAAACATTGAATCGTGAGAATACTTTCCTATTTCTACATTTCGTATAATATTTTCAGTAATAGTTACTTTTGCTAAACAAGGTGAAGCACTTTTATCATATATATCAATGATACTACAATGCATTATTTATTAAACAGTTTTTAACTCTTGCGCGAACTCGAATTTCATATTTGCCTAATTAAGTATGCCCGCTAAACAATTGTAAACTCGACGAGTTTCCATCCATTATTCTCCCTGTACATTCCTCAGTCCATTCGTCCACGTACACACGTACACACTCAGGGAAGCACATTCGTGCGCTTTTTATCCGCGCGAGTGTGCTTCTGAGCTACACGCGTGTTTTTGCGCGCTCGCGAGAAATATACTTGGAGACACACACAGAGGCAGAAAGAGGAAGAGAGAGAGAGGGGGGGATGCCAAGGGGGAGTTGAATAAAAGAGAGAAAGAGAAAAAAAAGAGCGCCAGTGGGGAGGAGGAGAAGGAGGAAAAGCTGCAATTCCGTTTCTCTAACCGTCAGAGACAAGAGTCCGCGTTACTGGTGCGCCGAGCATTCGCACGTAATTACCGCGGCGCAAAAAAGAACCAGCGAGAGGGAGAGAGTGAGAGACACAGGGAAGAAAAAAAAAGTTAACCGTGAGAGGGAGAGAGAGAGGGCGGTAGGAGGGCGAGTGTGCAGCCTCTGTGCTTTGCGCTCGTTTCTCACGTGTCCACGAGCGAGCGCAGTGTCTTTCAACGGTTTCCCAGTTCTCGCTTTGCAACACTCGTCGCGTTTTACATATATTTCACTGAATCCGCTTCTTCTTCTTCGCCAGTTTTGTTGCTCTTGTGTCCCCAAACAATCGTGCGATACGCGCGCTTTATTTTTATTTTCTCTCTCTCTCTCTCGTCCTGTTTTATTCCCACACCACTGCGTCAAACGCACGAGGTATAAATTGAAAATTTGCGCTGTTTACGAGGGGATCGAGAAGAATGATATATTAATTTTGAGATTTTTTTATGAGTTTTCTTGGGGGTTGGGACTGTGGTCGTATGATAGTCGTAAAAGTGCGCGGCGAGGATCCTCGAAAACTTCTTTACGAGGCTGCCGACCGATGTAATGGCTTTTTAAACTATGTTAATTTGCCGGATGTAATGAGGAACGCGCTGTTATTGAATTATTGCAACTATGCGAACGGAACATGGAACATTGACTTTGATGTATTTCGGGGCGAGGCTGCAAGACCCAGCGATGCTTTTGTAACATTTGTAAATGTGCTTTTTTTTTGCTATTCATCGCCTTTAAGTTAAGTGTTGACAATGTAATAACGATCCTCCATTTAAAATCTATAGCCATCCAGTTCAACAGCATTAATTCATTATCGAGCTATCGCCAACCTCTAACAGCGTCGATTAAGTTATCGAAAACTCTTCTATAACTCCCAAGCAGCCGATCCTCTAGCCTCCGTACTTCTGCGCACTACGCAACAACAGTTTAAAGAGAGAAGACCCCACACTTTTTCCGTATCCCTACAGTCCAGCGATAATTGGACGTGAGCCACAAAGAAACGGGAAGAAAGTACATCGACACGGCTAGCCGAGTACAAAAGTTGTATGTGTGTGTCGCGCGTGCGCGCACTAACAATTAATTATGCAGTCATGAGAGAGAGAGAGAGAGAGAGAGAGAGAGAGAGAGAGAGAGAATTTCTTGCAGAGGCACGTGACCACGCGCTACAAATTTTACGACTTACAAGCCGGATAATTGGAGTAGACTGCGCGACGTACAATCCGAGAGAGAGAGAGAGAGAGAGAGACTGCGCGAGCTTTATTGCGCGTTTCCTCTCACCTCCTCTCTCTCTCTCTCTCTCTCTCTCTCTCTCTTTCTCTCTCTCTAGGTTTTATTCGTCGCGCCGCATAGAGTTTGCAGAGGCCATGCCGCCAAACTGCATCCACCCTTATTATATAACACTAGCTTATACTCTTCACCCCCCCCCCTCTCTCTCTCTCTCCCTCCCTACTTTTTGTACTCTGGTGCAAAAGCTTCCCAGTTTTGTTCGGTTTTTTATTGTAGTGGCCACTGCACCACATTGCGCGCTGGATTTGTAAAGCGAAGCAACGGTTGAGAGAAAATGTAGGGAAAATTTACAGGAGGTACGGGTGGGGGGTGGGGGATTAAATTTGTTGGATAAATACCTGGGCTAATGCTACTGCTACTGCTGCTGCTTCGAGCGGACTTGGGAGTGATTAGCGACAGTGATACGCCGCGCGTCTGTGTTGGCGATGTCTTGGACGTGGAACTGACGTTTTGCGGTAATAGCGGCATTGGCCTGAGATACTGAGACTATTTTCCTGGGAATTAGAGATGACCGAATGATCGGTTATTTAGGTTATCGTTGTGGGAATTGCTTAGTTGAAACCGTACATCCTCTAACTTGTTTATAGATGCGAAATTGTAAAAAGTATAATTTTCTAGCCAGTAAGCCCAAAGGATTGCACATTTTTTATTTTGATTTATTGCTGCTGCTGTGCGGGAATTCGAAGTACGGCCGCGAAGTCCGGCCAAGTACTGTGGTTAAACTATAGTGTATAAGTCTTTCTGAAACTATCGACCAGCCCCGAGTTTCGTTTCCAAGACTCGCTTTCGCTCCTAGATCGCGAGAACTAGATTTCACAGCGAGAGGCCTCTCATGAGCGAGAGCTTGCGGTAGCTACTTCATTTTTACGGAATCGTAAACCAAATATATGTGTTCATAATTATTCACAGGTCTACGAAATGAGGGGTCCTAAAAGTTGTTTATGAATTATAGGTGTTTTATGCGCAATTATGTGCTCTAAATTCAAATGCGATCGTTGAATTTACTTATCGTTTCAAGATAAGGAGAATAAAATGCTTGACAGGCTGACTGAAATTATTGATCACTTCACAATTGTATAACAAATGCAGAAAATATGTAATATTGTAGGAGACTTCATAATTATGAGTGCAGTCATTGCTGCAGGTACAGGACACTACTTGACCATAAGTATGGTCTTGTATTCCAGCAATAGCTGTTCCACAGTTGTCGATGGAGTGCTGAATAATAGTATATGACGCTAGATTTAAATGCTGCTTTAATTAGTTTACGACGTCATGGTCAAAAGTCCCAATGTACCCAAGGTCCGCAAATGACCAGTTTTAGAGATACAGGGAGTCAAACTTTTGATTTTATATTTTACAGTATATCTATAGAAAATTCTTCAACTTCGAATATTTCTAAAACTATCCATTTTTTAACAATGTAACCATTGAATATTTTGATCAGGAAGTCATGAATTATATAATATACTATATTTTTAGCTCACTTGATCGATACAAGTCGGCGTCAAATCGACTGTACCAGCTCATTTCTATAAGAAACGTGCGGATTTCTTTGGCACTAAGTTAAGAAACTGCAAAATACTAAAGCTTTTTCAAAAATCGCTAGATTTAGCAGTAATTCGAAAATTCATTTTTATTTTGTCAAGAACTACAAGGTTTGGAATTTTTCCAAAGTACATCCAGGTAAAATTGGCTTTTTCCGATTTCGAAGATTTCCTTATCGAAATAACTTTAAAATAAAATTTGACTTAATGTGGCTATAATAAAAGTCGTTCCCTAACTATTAATAAATTATTAAATTAAAAAATAAATAAACGCTTAATTTTATAAGAAGCAAATCGATAGCGTTGAAAAATAAAAAGCGAGCTCTTTAGGAGACGTAAAACAAAAGAGAGAAAGATATAATTGCACGTGTTCTGGGAGTACATAACACACGTAAAGACCGAGACTCGCGCGGGAGCGCAACAATATTTTTCCAGGTCAAGCTCCGAATTACTTTTTCCGATGCCACCTACGTGAGTGGAGAATCAAACGTTTACTCAACGCTCACACACACGTAGAAAGTTTAAGAGAAAGAGAGAGGAAGAGACACAGAGAGAGAGAGAGAGAGAGAGAGAGAGAGAGAGAGTGAGAGAAAGAGAGAGAATGAGTGAGTACATTGGCTCGTAGGCTCGGGCTCGCGCGCCTCGGCAAGCTTTATCGATTACAAACTTTAGCGACGATATTATCGCTGGTTCGGCTGGCGCAGGTTCGAGCTACGGCGCGGCGCGAGTGATCGTGGCTAGGGTTATTTCGCTATAGGTAAAGGATCTGCCGAGGACGTGTGAATGGACATCGAATCTGTAAAGTGCAGATGATGCCGTGGGGGCTAAAAGTACCAACTCTGAGCTTCGTGCTTCTGTATGTGAGAGATAGACAGAAGCATCGCAGGATCTATGCAGTTCCTGTGCGTTCAATCGTGTTTGAATGTAAAAGTGGAAAATGAAAGAAATTATTTTCTTAACATGATTTCTCGGTTTGAATTATATTCGAGTTGTTTTTCTTCGGCATAAAATACATCTGTATAAAACTTAATTAGCTGAATTAACTGAAATTATTGTTGTAGTTTTAAATGATGATGAAAATTGACCAAAATTTTAAAATGGAATGTCATTGCAGAAATCATAAATATTTTCTAACCTTTCTTCGTTGAATGGTTACTGAATTTGACTGTAATTTAAATATGATAAACTGAATTTTGTGCGCGCCAACAAAATAGAATTACATTCTGAATTACCGAATAAATCTCGTAAATATAATATCTCACGAGATTGAACATAATAACCAGCTTACATGGATTTAATTACCATAAATATTTTCTGGAAAGGATTCTGTTATTACCTAAATTCAAAAAATCATCTGTTCTCAATGAAATTGAACTAAATTAACTCATTGAAAATAAAATTTAATTACCCAAAAAATAATTAGCGTAAAATAAACATATATAATTAAGTTTTTAAGCTTGTTATTTAATTGACATCTTATTAATTATAAGTAATTACGCCAAGTAACGATTTAAAATTGAAAATAAATGTTTTTGTAGTTACTCTAAAACAGTTAATAACGTTAAACTAAACTTCGATATTTCCATTTTCGCACTCTACAAACTTCATAAGGAAAAAAGTGACACTTAATTTCGGTTTACGCTCTGATAGTATGATATATTTTTTGAAAAATCCAAAAGAAAATCACAAGGCAGACATGTCGGAATCACGCATTTTCATGAAATATTCACGGGTGAAAAATGGCACGAGACGCGGCGGCATGTCGAGAGGGAGAGAGAAAACAAAATTCTCTCTCTATCGACCGAAGCCCAGTCCTCGGAGTTTATCGAATCACTTCGCCTCCTAACCTCCCTTGCCCGCCCGTACACATTCTCTTTGCTTACAGCGAACCTGGCGCAAAAGGGATTACGGCTCCTCTTTATCGGGACTTGGAAGCATCGAGGGCTGCGCAGCCACGCTTTGTTACTGCAGCGACAATTTTCGCTTCCGCTATTTCGCCCTGTTGCCGAGTGCGTCGTCCTCCGCTTTTTTTTCTTTTGTGTTGGGAGTCGCCCGAGACTAGGAGATGCTTTTAGCACCGGATTACTGCGAATGGTATATTTAAATGTTTGGAATTAGTTCATTGACTGTTGCGACGGCACCGCTGTTTTGAGTTTGCTCTTGGGACGAAATCATTATCTTAAAAGCTTTGTTAAGATATTCAGCACATACAAATAATATATTCAATTTTCCAATAATATTATTATCTAATAAGTGAAAATTAAAAGTTGATCTAAATTTCTAAATTATCAGGGAACTTGCAAAAATCTTTCATAAAAATGCACAACCAGCACTCATTGGAATGAAATGGTCATCTCTCAAATCTCTCCATCAGCTAAACGATACACGCAAAAAGGTTCTATTTACTATCAGTCGAAAAACAAACTCACTCTCTCTCTCTCTCTCCCTCTCTCTCTCTCTCTCTCTCTCTCTCTCTCTCTCTACGCAAATCTATTCAGTTGGCAAAAGCCGGTCTTTCGACGATTGAAAGTAAATAGAAATTTATTTTAAAGTAATAAAATTCTAAAATGGTTCTGATCGCACTCGCTCGACGTAATCGACTCGATCATCATCGAAATGAGACGTAAAACTAAAAGTAGAGAGGGCAAGAGAGAGAGAGAGAGAGGAAAATCTAGTTGGCGATCGGAAATATCGTTCTAAAGAGTCGAATTTTCGCCCGCCCAGCCAGGATGAATTATTAAGATCGCCGAATCACGACGGCAGCGAGCGAAAGAAGAGGAAATTGCCTAGCATTAAGGGCGAAATAATTTATCCGGGCGATGAGAGTCGAGAGCTTCTAAGACTGCGAAGAAGATAAAACAAGAAGGAGGTGGTGCGCGCACGTGTATAGGTCCTACGCGAGAAAGAGAGAAAGAGGGGGAGAGAGAGAGAGAGGCTAACGAAGCGGCAAAAGAGAGAATAAAATCCTTTCCCTCCCTTCATCTTCTTCTTCTTTCTTCTATGGTGATGAAAGACTCGCGCAGTGGGGAGGGAAAATTGAATTACCCCGCGTCTCCGGGAAACGAGCTTATATTCGCCGAACGATTTTCTTTTATCTTTCTTACCTGTGTATGTATGCTTGTGTATATATAGGTATGATGCCGGAGAGGGACGGAGGAGAGGCGGAAAGAAAAGCTGATTTCCGGAGTAGTAGTGCCGCGCGATAGTGATAAATCTTCGTATTGAGTCGCCTGAATGGGAGGTAAAAATCCCACTAAATTCGGCCGAATTTAGTGGGATTTTTCAAAAGTTTTCCACGGATTGGCAATTGTAATTTAACCCAGTAGGATATTTTGCACTCACTTGCGCAATTTACATAATTCACGCGACATTTTAGTCCAATCTGTAGAAATTAAAATTCGTTATGCTGAAGCGGTGATTAGTTCAATGACATTAGCCTTTTCTTAGAGTAAATGATGTTTGGATAGGAAAAAATTTTATACAATTATCTAAAAACCTAACATGAATTGATTTAATATTCTCTCTGTTATGCATTGATCGAAGTATGTCTATAAAATTAATTAAATTCATATGAGCATAAATCCACTCAATTACATTTTGGTATTAATCAATTTTTCGCAGTCACGATTTAAAATTACTTCCATAGACAAAAAATTTTTATTAAAAATGTCCTGTATTCTATTTAAATGAAGAGGGAAGCAAAATCAGTATTCTTCCCCTTTTCGCTTTATAAAAGAGAGGCCACACTGAGCGACTCATGAATTTTAATAAAGCACTATGAGCTATTTTGTGTACGGTCAAAAAGGAATAATAATGATTACTTTCGTAAATCAAATATTAGAAAATTTTACAAAATCATGACATAATTACCTAGGTTAATGAGGTCCTTGCTTTAAGTATAATTAGGTATGCACTGTCTTCATCTTGTTAATTATAATTGTTCGAAAATAACTCAAATTTACATTGCGAACGTTCTATTTTCGTGCAGTGAAGATATCACAAATATATTAATAAATTTCATTGTCTAATCTAATTTTAATTTCGAATGATAATCCAACAATGTGTGTATTAATATAATTTTTGCTGATACTTAAAAATATTTGAATATTTTCCGATATTTGAAAATATTGTTCTTCCTTTTCTTACTTGAATTTCATATCGAATCTGTAAATATGCATTTTTTGAAAAAATTTTTATCATCATCCGAACATATCCTTCAGATTTAAATCCAAATACATGCATCTGAACTCTTCTAAGAGATTTTCCCTCCTCTCCAAGTTTATTTTCTCCATCATCATACCTTCCACACTCACACACTTACGCGTTCACACACACTTTCCTTTTCGGCTGGATTAAAGCTGAAATCTCCGTCAAGTTTCTTCACGTATTCTATGATTATTATAGTGGCGGCCGCTTGCCGCAGGGCTTGAATACGAGTTTTAAGGGTTTCTCTCTCTCTCTCTCTCTTTCTCTCTCTCTCTCTCTTTCTCTCTCTCTCTCTCTTTCTCTCCCTCTCTCGCTCTTTCTGGTGCTTGCCTCTCGGAGGTTCGTCATCCTCGTCACCCGAAGAAGAGCTCGTAAATATTTGATGTCTCTGGGTGGACTGTATTTTCGGACTCTTCGCCCCCTTTTGTTCCTTCCTCCACTTACTCCAGTTGAAAAGATAGAGGATGGACGGTATATATGTATATATATATATGCATCCTCCGCACTACTCGTGTATCTGTACGCAGTGTAGCTGTGTACAGAGTGAATCTTTATTCCGCCTTTTCTGGGAGGGTAGGGAGCGAGTGATGTAAGCTTGCGCCGCTCCAAAGGAAACGGGAACGAACGAGTCGTGTGGCTGGATTCTTTTTTTGGACAGCGCCGCACAAGCCACCGACGAATAAAATTATTAAGCTTCTGCTGCTGCTTGGTCTTGGGGAAAGCTGGTTGGGGATTTTCGGCTACTTCTTTTCAGTTTTCGAAATTTCGCCAGCGAGGTGAAATTGGACGTCTATGCATGAGGCTTCCACTTTATAGCGCGCTATACGGTTATACTTATTTTGGTATTCTTGCTTAGGAATTATTGTATGTCGGAGCTGCGAGAGCAGCTTTGCTCGCGTGTACTGGGGGATTTAAGGGAATTCCGTTACTTGGTTGCGCTGCTGCAAGCGAAGCTCTGCTCTACTGCATTTTAGTTTAGCATTGTTTTCATATTTTGTACAATCATGTTGAATTGCTTGAACCAAACGTTGAAGAAAAAATAAAAATATATTTTAATGGAAGAAAATTTTCATGAAAAATATGTTCTGGCTTCATACGAGCTTAAAAATTGTTTTAATTAATATTTTTAAAAAAATTTGAAGTCGCTTTTTTTCTTGTAAATTTAAAACAACATGTTAATGAATTCACACAAATTACGCACATGATGAAACTGTAGAATAGTAAAACAAATATAAAACTCGTGCATAAATGCTGGAAATAATATTTTGTATAAATTTTTTGGCTATATAAACATTAAGTATTCATTAAAGAAATGAACTGTCAATGTGAACAGCTTGAAATGTCGGAGCCACGTTAAAATTAATTTATTTGTCCGACTCGACGTTACGCGTAGCTTATTTGACTTTCAAATTTACGATTAATTCCCGAATCCAATAATAAATTTATTTTCATTTATACATTTTTTCTGTTCCCGAACGCAAAGTACGTTCGAGCTCTTTTTAATTATTTAGTCTTTAGTTCATTAAATTTTAGCCTAAATATCATTTTATAATATGAATTTTATTATACTCTTTGCAATTTAAAAACCTTTTCATCCTATTTCAATTTTACCGGAAGTTACATATTTATTAAATTGCAATAACTCTACAGACTTCGTTAAAATTTATAAAGTAAACTGAAGTAGAAAAATATGTATTTTTTACTCCAAGGACGATTTTTATTATTCGCGCGGTAAATTTTTTAGCAGGCGCAACTAACGGTTAATAAATACCGATAATATGCAAATGAAGCCGATTGAATGTGATTACCTGAAATTTAATATGCGAGAACGCGAAATTAAATTTCGCGCTATTAAAGCCGATAGTGCGACAAGCGATTCCAATTTCTGATACACGTCAAACTCTTGTAATGTATACATATAATACCTGGCTTCTCTCCATTTCGAAATTTCAACAGTACCTAATGACGAATTTTGAGGCTAATTCCGTCGTTGAATCGAGCTTACTTCTGAAGGCGGCAAAAATATTTGAACAGACATAACAAACTTACTTATTTTTCCGAACTACAATAATCTTAATATCATCTTATGAATATTTTTCATAAACGAATATTGAAACGAATATTTTTCTAAAATAAAACTACTGTTTTTAAAAAATAATAATTATTTATAATCGTTTAATAGATCTACTACTTTATCAAAAAGTTATTTTTAATTCTCTATGTCCGTTAGATTCTGAAATGAAAATGACTTTTTGAGATTAAAACACAGTTGGTTTTCTTGGCATATAAATTATTGGAAATCTGCCAATTTAAATTACAAATTCTGAATGTACGATCCACTGTGAATTACAGAAAATCCAATTACTAATTTAAATTAAAACTTCTGTAATAATTGATTTAAGTTTTTGAAGTATCAAAAAATAGTGCAAAAATTCATTATTTAAAAAATAATGTTCCCTAAATTCCTGGGTGACTCTTTTGTCTTAAAAGTTATTCGGTTATATTTTTCTCAGTATTTTTTATAATAAAAATCACTCACGTTTTATGTAATAAATACTGTTAGTATTTTCTAATTTACTTGTTGAACTCGTAATTTATCTCCAAAACACATCATTTCCCAATCCTTGAAATACATTGTATCGACGAGCGATGTAATGGGTCACCCGAAAAGCTTTCCAAAGCAAAAAACCGTCTTAAAAATTAATTTCGTCTAGCGGCGCCGTAAACATCGAGGAAGCTTATTGTTCACCTTAGTCAGCCGTTTACCGTCCGGTGCGCTCTTGCGATTTTTTCTCCTCTCTTCTTCTCCCACTTTTAAACAAAGCTCAGATCTAATGGGTTTGCGCTCTCCTGCTCTCTTTCTCTTGCTACGGCCGATTTATCGACCCAGATTTTATAGCGCAGTGGACGCTCGACGATCGTACAAGATAGAGACAGATGTGGGGATAGAGTTCAACGATCACATCCCGTCTGTATATGCAATTGGCTTAGGTTTACGTCTATCTTACTCTTTTGTTCTATTTTTGACAGAGAAATAAAGTTGCAATTCAGTAAATGCTATATTTACAAATGATGATTTTTACTTCAACATTTTCTTTTCTAACCTATCCTTATGACATTTATTCACAATTACTTTATATAAACTTAATTAAAATAACTAGAAAGTAGTTGCGCAAAATATTTGAAAGGATAATAATAACTAAAATGGATTCTGCGGGAATACAAATATTTTATTTTTCCAATGAGGGAATACCATCAACTTAATGTTGTGCCTGGATAAGTACCGTTTTCAGTGACCACTAAAACTTTCAATATCATTGCCAAGTTACGAATGCACAACTTCCACTTGAATAAACGTAAAAGCTTCCTCAAAACTACTTGGTAATAAAATTGTTCTAAACGCCATCAAAATCATAAAGCACTTGATTTCAACGGTATTACTTGATGTAATACTTAAAGTGAGTTTGCTATAACCGAGAAAATCGTAAAAAAAAATAATAAAACTTTACGAAATGTTTTCAAGTGTTTCTCCAGAGGAAAAATAAAAATGAATTAACTTTAATTTTTCTATTTATATTAATTTTACCATTTTATATATCAGAATATCATGGTATCATCGAAATCGTTTTATATAAAAGTGATAAAATATATTTCGTATAATTAATCAAACGAAGGGATCATATTTGAATGGTCGAGATACTCATCCCCAGTAAGCTTAAAACAACATTATCTCTCCACGCAGCAAAACCATAGCCCGATACTCCGCTTAAAACAGCCTTAAAACCATCCTCAAGAGTCGAGCCCAATAGAATCATCCTCCTTCCTTCCCTTTCTGCAAATACTTGAATCCTTAATCCTCACTGTACTACACTCAATGCATCCTTAAACAACAAGCGTCTCAAGCTTCTAGAAAGAGCCACACAGATAGATAGAGATAGAGATAGAGATAGAGAGAGAGAGAGAGAGAGAGAGAGAGAGAGAGAGAGAGAGAGAGAGAGAGAGACAGAGAGAGAG
>UELV01145594.1:0-26171 GCA_900490015.1 Megastigmus stigmatizans | reverse complement strand
ATATATATGAGGTGCCGTGAGAGAGCGAGGTATAGTCGGAAAATGGGATTATCTTTAACGGCCGTTCGGACTCGCATATAACTTTAGCCTCTCCCACGCATCCTCGCAGCAAGGAGCTGAGTTTATCAAGCGTGGGTAATTTCGAGGCGCACGAGGGGTTGATCGCCGCGAATAAGACAAAGCCGCCTGCAACGTATATATATATATATACACGTGTGCGTGTACAATACGTGTATCCGAGAGAGAGAGAGAGTTCTCATCCCTAACGCTCTCCCTTGTACTCGGTCGCCGCGACATCTCCTCGCCCTAAATAAGCGACCCCCGCTGCACACGAGCAGCGAGTAGTGGAGCAGAGCAGAGCATAGCAGAGAGCGCGAGCGGTACACGCATGTGTTCGACAAGCGATGACGCCAGTCGACGGCCGCTGCTGCCTCCTTTCGGAATCCCATATTCTCGCCCCTCCTACCCCTCTATACCCAGTTATATACACGAGCAGTATACCGCGTTTATACACGCAGCCACACGCGATATAACGGAAAGCTCGTTCGATCTCCATCTCTGTAAGAGGCGGGGAAATACGCGCTCCTGCAGGATGAGACTCTCATCGAGACTCTCTCTCTCTCTCTCTCTCTCTCTCTCGCCCATCTACGTGTGTATTCATATACGAGTGGAGTATCTGACATGCGTATGTGTATACCTGCAAATTGAGCTTGCGTTAAGGGTATGAGCGCCGCGCGTATATATAGTAGTACGTTTTCGAGGAGAGCCGCCGATGTGTGTACGAGATTGGTATGTAGGTATAGTGCACAGCTGAACGCATAGAGATCGCGCGGAGTCCTCGACGCTCGAATGATTGCTGCGATTAATGCGGATCGTACGCGCCTTTATACCGATTTCACTTTGGCTTTTGCTCCGCAGGATGCGCAAGTACATATATATATATTTGTGTGTGTGTGCGTGTGTGTGTGTCGTTAAAAGCGTTTGCCGCATTGTATGATATGCTGTTGCTGCTACGCTTGGACTCGACGTTATATATAGTGTATAGAGTCCGGTATTCTCTCTCGTATATACGAAATTGGAACTTTTGGATCAGATGGGAATTGATTCGGCGAGGAATGAATTTTGAATGGGGGCAAGTTATGGCGCGAGCCGTTGCGACGATTCAGATTCTTAATTTGCTGAGGAATGTGTATTGGTTGGGGGAGATTTTGTTTATAGCGTTGATTTTGCTTTGGTGATTTCGACTGGGGATTGATTTAGGATGTTCATTGTTCTATACGTTTATATGTAGGTAGTATTGTGAGATATATATGAGTAATGCTAAAAATGATGATGATTGCAGGGTATGGATGCTATTTTAAGATACTATGTATTGTGTGGAGGTATTGGGATATATATCATTTAGTAATAGCATGGATAACCTATTTCATTATTTAATGCAAATAATAATTGGATGTAAGCTTTCTTCGAGGGAACTTGACTAGTCCATCTTTTCTTTTCATCATTTCAATTTCAGGCTGACAACAAAACCTTTCGACTAACGTGAATTAAACGTAGACAAAATATCATTTAACTTTTAACTACAACAGTCTGTATTTATCAAGAGAATAAAAAATGTAGAAAAAAAGTATATTTTTCAAATCTTTACTATTTCAAGAAAATAATATTTCCATCTTACAACATAGAATAAAGTTAACATCATTTTAAATGGTTTCAAGAAAATATATTTTTATCCGAGGATTACAAAAGGGATGAAAGGAAACTTCCATTCATACTTGTGCGTATGAGAGTATTCATGGAAAATATTACGCAAGATCGGAAAAAAATAGCCAGAAATTCTATACTAAGAATAAATTTGGAGCCCTTTTAGAGTAAGCATTCGATAAAAATGTTAGTCAACCCATTTATTTGCGTAAAATAAATTTTGCTCTCCCTTTCCGTCGTCCGACTGCGCCTTTCATAAGTTATTAATGGGGATTTTCTGTACAAATAAAGTGACGGTGACCTCATTTAATACTAATACCAACCCTTTTATTTTGGGAGAGCTACTTAATGCTGAGGAAAATGCTGCCTTAACCAAATGATACGTAAAGATGATATACACGACAATACAATTTTTTCCTTCTCCACAATCGAAGAAACATGTTTATAAAAATTATCTGAAAAGAAGTACGAGTGATTTATTATTGCTCTTTCGATGTCGCTGTGGTGAAAATTGTAGCGTTAAATATAACCAAAAAACTAGTGCTGATGATGAATGGCTAACTTTATAGTCGGTATTCGAATTTATATATTATATTTTATATTTATGTTTTAATGTAAATTATGAAATTATAAGTTAATAATTAGTTTTAATACTTTGTAACAATGAATAGCAACATCATTGACAGGAAGCTGTATAATATTTTTAATAGTAAAGCCAATAGGTCAAGATTATTTACTATTTGATTTTTTAATTTGATGCTTTTAATCACGTTCTTTATTTTATACGTTCCAAGTTCTGTGAAATATTTCCTTCAAATAATGTTTCAAATACGTCACTTTAACTCTATTAAATTCTTAATTAATGTCAGAAAAGTATACAAGTAAACTCGCCATTTTCTAACTTAAAAATCAATTGGAAAAATACTTAGCCTTTGAATTCTCTGCACTCTAATCAAAGCATTACATTTATATTATAAACCCCAACAGCAAGTTTTTCAATCCTCGGTAAAAATGATGCTATTCGAAGCACTAAATGGGACATTATATGGAAGTATAGGCTAGCCTCATTAGTGGAACCCCTCTTGATCTGACAGTAGTAGATTGATGATCAATTTCTGTTCGATTAAATGGAAGCATTAATTTTCCCTATTAACGATCAACGTATAATTACAAACCCTGTATGTATATATATATATAGATCTGCGAAAGACTTAAGCCGGCTAATCGACCAAAACGTAGTGACAAGAATCTATACAAGCTCGGAAATCCAAAAACACACGAGACGGAAGATCTGATAAATTATCATTCTTGCATGGGCGCTTTGAGTCACCGAGTCGTTTAGTAGGTCACTTTATATCTGTCTAAATCGAAAACAGCGCTACATTGTTCCATTGTCCTGCAAGGCGGCAACGCGTCTGTATATCTATGTAAGATTAGCGCAAGGGTGGCTATGACCGCAGAAGTACGTGCGCGCGATCAAGTGGGGGACTCTATAGCGGCTTGATTGATCCCCCTGCGATGTTCCTTTGCCTTCGCACAGATAGTGAATTAAACTAAGAATTCAACTGAAAGCGAGCATGATGCGATTGTTACGGCAAAAGCGGCGCGTATATAATCGTCACGAGCAGACGCGCCTGGCGGTAAGGAAAGAATCTGTTAGTCGCCGCCGCGATTCGCCCATAGTCCTGGCTTTGACAGCGAATTGCCGTTTCTCTCTTCTTTCGGACCGAGAAAATTCAATTAATAAGAGAGTGGATTGAGAGAGAGAGAGAGAGAGAGAGAGAGAGAGAATCTAGTATCGTATAGTACAGGTCTCACGGAGTGGCGGGAAAGGAAAAAGTCGCAACGGTTGATTAAAGAACGAAATCCACGGGCTTATTAAGGATCAATTACTGGCGAGGCAAGAGGCGAAAGGCTATATGAGAGCGCAAAAGCCAGAGGACAAGAGTCCGATAGAATAAGAGGCAGAGATGGAGAGAAAGAGGAGATGATTCTAGCCAAAGCCCGTGTATTTACAGACGTAGCTATATATATCCGCGGTAGAGGCAAAAACGGAGTTTCGGGCGGGCGGCATTATACGCGCGCGTTGCCCGAGACTCTCGCGAATGCGAGACACGTTCGCATCCCTGCAAACGAGCCGAGAGATATAAGAAGGGGAAAAAACGAAGTCGGAGCTCGAGGGGTAGGAGAAGGAGGAGAAGGAGGAGGCAGAGAAGATAGGGAAGAATAAAGCGGCAAAGAGTGTGGATGCGCGCGGAGGAAGCGAGGTTTGGAAAAGCATGGGGGATGTTATCGTGCAGCGTGCCAGTAGTATTTGCAAAGTCGGCCTGCGGGCGCGGACGAGAAGCAGTGAGGGGAAGGGGGTCGTAGGGTTGGGAGGGTGAAAAGGTGAAGAGGAGAGGGGCAAGGCAGTCGGGCGGCGCATGCGTCCCCCCGACGCGCCGCCGCCGCTTCCTACAGCCGGCGTTGCCGCGCGCGCACGTGTGTCTCTGTGTGTGTGTGTGGAAGTGCGCGCGCGTGCCGTCGGCACCACCACTTCCAGTCCGCGCTAGCGGGGTCACTTCTTCTTCTTCTTCCTCCTCCTCCTCCTCCACCTCCTTCCACCACCTCGTCGTCCTCCTCCTCCTCTCTCTCTCTCTATCGCCGTCGCGTCAGTCTGCGCTCGACCGCCGGATCCGTCGCTCCGACGACGACGACACTCCACCCGCTCGGCAGCAGCAGCAGCAGCATCAGTGCGTGCGTGCGTGCGTGCGAGTGCGCGCTTGACCGAGAATAAACGAGGAGATCGAGAGCGAGTCGAAAGTAAAAGAATAAAAGGAAAGAAAACGAGAGAAAGAAGAAGAGGAGAGGTATTATATATTATAGTGAGTGCTGTGGGGTGATGAAGCGCGTGTGAGACATCAGAACGCACAGTGCGGGGCCGTCGTTAATTGTAGATGCATAATATACTCGAGAAGCATTGAAAGGAAGCTGGGGGAAAAAGAGAAACGAGAATGGGGAAGCAGCGACAAGTATCGGTGTACCATTGGCCGCTCGTCTGATCCGCATCGAGGGCAAGCGGCGGCAACAGCAGCAGCACCGAAACGTATAGGCAGGAGATAGTCGGGATAGAATCGCCACCGGCGGAGAAGGATAGAAGGAGGCTGCGTCAGGTGCAGGGAAGCCATCGGCAGGATGCAGGAGCCTTAGCCGAGGCGCAACTCGAGATGAGCATGCCGGCCCCGCCGATCTCGCCAACATGAGCCAGGCGAGAAGCACCAGCACCACGACGAGGACGACGAGGACGAGCGAGACCGCGGTGACGGCGAGGACGACGACGACGACGACGACGAGCGAGAGAACGACCAAGACGACGGTGGGTGGCCGCGCCGCGAGTGTTGGCAGCTCTCTGCCAGTAGCTGAGCTCTACGCTCGATCAGCCGGTCTCTATACGTCTATCTATCTATCCCTTCCCCCCTCTTATGCGTGCGTCTGTGAATGTATGTGTGTGTGTGCGCGTGATTGTGTTGTACAGTCGCGATATGATATAGCGAACCGGATCAGTGTGCCGCAGCGTGTTGAGCCTATATATACATTTAGTGTGTAGAGATGCCTGTCCCACTCGCGTGCTTCCTTCTCTCTTCTCTCTCTCTTTCTCTGTTGCTTCCTTTCGTTTTGTGTCAGGAATATGCGCGCCTACCGTTAGACACACACGGCACGCGTGTATGCGTGTGCACACGCAGCAGATTATCGATTCTCACACGCCTATACGGATGACCTGTGCACGAGGGCGCTCGTGACGTCAGGTGCCGCCAGACACGGTGAGTTTCGATCGCCTCGTGACACTGTTCTTCTTCTTCTTCTTCTTCCTCTTCCTCCTCTTCTTCATCTTACGTGTCTACGTGTGTGTGTGTGTGTGTGCCTGGATGTATATGTAAAGAGGAACGAAACTGAAAAGTGCACTGAGAGAGAGAGAGAGAGAGAGAGAGCGTGTCCCACAGAGTGTACGCATCGACACTTATAGCGATTCTCTCAGCTGGCAAAGGGCCCATTCGCTGTCTCATGTCATTATTCCTTCTGCGTATTATAGAGTGAATGGCGATCGGCGATTTCGTTCGAAACGGGAGGTATGGTAGACTCGCGATGATGACTGATAGTCGAGTGCGGTGCAGCAGGTGTAACAAAAGGCGAACGCTTCCGCAGTAGTAGAGCCGTTGATTCAATCGGACTATTCGCTCAGCCGCGACGCTTCGCATCTCCTTCTTTTGTAAACGCTTTACGTCGACGTGCCTCATCGTGGATCCGAGATGTTGAAAGACACTCGCAGTGTTGTCACACATTTGTGTCAAGTACTTGTATTGAAATGATTTGGTAATTGGTATAAAGGCTGATTGTGAGTAGAACACGACGGTAGCTCGCGAGTTACGAGGGGAAGACTCGATTATTAAAGGCGTACGATACAACGTATACAAAATGGAAATCAGATCAACTTTTCGAGTCATTGCACTCCACATAATCTCAATTTCGGCCGTATACACAGCCGAAACTTTCTATCGTATAAGCGCGTCATTCGCATATAAATGGGTGTACGACACACGAGCAGCGCCGCCGCAGCTTTCAGAAATCAGCATTAACAATCTAGTATACCGCAGACGTATCAAGTGTTTGAGCGTTTAAAAAAAAAGTCATAAGTCTGATCGGAACGTGGATACACGAGGGCAGGAGCTTTTTTTTTATAACGCGGTCTGTTGTTTTTCTTTTTGATTCAAAGGCACTGTCGTCGCGCGCCACTTTCCCTTCGTCGTTGCAGGAAAGTAAAAACTTATATTTGTTGTAGAGCTAAACTTAACAAGTAAAAAACGCCCTCGGACAGACACAGTGTGCAGTAGTTTTGGGATGCTCGTCGCGAGACTGCCTGCGGTACACGCGGGGGGCGTCTTTCCTTTCAGTGGCCGCTTGTCTGTCCTCGGGCCACTTCGCCGATTAAAGGAGCCACTTTTACGTGCGCACCGCTTTCTTCTCTTTCGCTCTCTCTCTCTCTCTCTCTCTCTCGCAGGCAAAATTACGCGCCAGGGCAAGGGAGGAAGGTAGAGAGAAAGGAAAAAGAAAAACGGCGATGCACGCGCCGGATAATATACAAACGCTTTGTGTGTCCTACTCTACTTAAAAACTCTCTCGCGCCCGCGAGGTATACATGCAGTGCGCACAAACATGTTATATGTGCACGCGCGTATCCCGGCGAGCGGCGAGTTTAGAAAAAAAAAGGTTTTTCAACCCTAGCGACACGCGTGGTATGTGTGTATGTATGTTCAGTTGCCGGGTATTGATCACGTTTAAAATGTTGCACCCTGCCCCCACACACACACAGACGTATAGACGCGAGCTGGCGAACTGCTGCACATAGCACGAGACCCGACGCCGACCTGCCATCGCACACACGCCAGCTGCCCTCCCCCTAGCGTGTGTTACATTTTTTTTCCCCTTTTTTGCACGCTTGCGCCGCTGCCCACTTCTTTCTCCACTCTCTTGCTCTCTTTCTCTCACGACTCTCTCTGTGTACTTTTTTTCCGAAATGTCAAGCCTTTTTTATTTGCTTACGTGCGCTGGAGAAAGGCGCGGTTGCACTGCACCGCTGCCCTGCCGCGAATAATACAAATGTATATACAGAGCGAGAGAGATGGATAGATGATTTTTCGTTCTCCTTTGTAGTCGTTAAAAGCCACCGGGCGTGCGTGTATGTATGTCCTTTTACGCGAGACGCGCGCTCTTGCTTTTTGTGTCGCCCAGATATGCGGTTTGAGCTCTCGAAACGTCTCTGCTGTACACCGACGCCGACTACACTTTTCTCTCACTCTCTCTCTCTCTCTCTTTTCTTTTTTTTTTCTTTTCTTTCTTTTTCCTGACTTATTGATTTTCGCCCTGCTTCCGCGACGGGTTAATAATAACTGTACAGAGCGCGCAAAAAATCATTCGACTAGGCTCTGTTTTAGCTTTGACTCCTCTGTGTGTGTATATATAGATGTAAGTTTGTCGCGAGAATGGGAATATCGGGATCGTCGCTGTGCACGGCTCGATGTGACCTTCTTATATTCAGTTTTCGATGAAAAAAAAAAACTCTAGCGATTGAATGGGGATTTAATTTTCCATTATATTCGCTCCTTGAATGCGCACAACTTGCCGTCCAACTATTCCGGTCTAATTGGCAAAGTTGAGATTCTTTGATGCTAAAATGTTCGGCAAATATAAGAAGATTGTAAGTACAATCAACGAGGCAGGAACTTCTGTTTACATCATTAACGTTTGTTGGAATTAGAAAATTAGAACAGATCGAACGAAATGCTACATACACGCGTTGTTAGTCGGCGAACTTTCTCTGTGCCTACATCCACTTTCTAACTCATTCAACTTGAATAAAATCTTATCGCGAGTGCAAACGGCTTGACTACTCGACTTATGTTTGGTAATTACTTTAATAAACACGTACAAATGGATTTTCCTACGAGTTCTTTACGGACTTATGCATCTAATAAATCTCCAATACTCATTGAGTCTGTACCTTCTTTGAATAATTATGTTTATAAAGCATATCGAGTAAATATCAACATTCAGAGAGAATTGCTTTAGAATCGTTGAATAACAATTGCGAAAATACCTGTTATTCAAGTCATTATTACATATGTGTATAAGAATTATTTCACTTCGATTCTCAAAAATCCAAGTCATATAACACGTATTATTTACACTTGACTTATAAACATCTATAAATAGACCACCGTTAAACTATAGAGCTGACTTGTTTTTGTTCGGAATTATACAGCACTGTATACATTACTAAGTAGCTCCTGAGAGATTTCCAGCTCTTTATCAGCAGTATGCTGCCTGGGTATCTTTCGCGCAGATTATTCTGTCAGGAAAGTGAAACTACTTATACATATACTCGTGAAATAATAATCAAGCATAATCGCTTTAATCCTCTCCGAAAGGTTACCCTATAATGTCCACTCAGAAACTGTTCCTAAAATGTAGTTCATCAGTGCATTACATAGTATTTATCAATATGAAAGAAACGCGAAACCTAAATACAATTGCATTTTCAAAGATTGTAATTAGGTATTTGCTAAATTAATTTCATTTGTTAGTAAAACAAGGATAAAGAGCGCCTGCACTCATTTTTTGCATGACATTTCTGAAATACTATTTAATAATATTGGTAACACATGATGATATTATACATAAAATCTAAATTTGTTTTAAAATCACAATCACGATATATTCGCATCCAGAAATAAAGAATTGTTTGATACGTTCACCCTAGGATTTTTCAGAATATAGGTATACATCTAACAATCAACGAAAAGGTGGGAAAAAGTTTTATGGAAAAAGTTATTCGATCTGGCATGATTCAAAGAGATAGCGTCGTAAACCAGAAATAATTCGCGCCAGTATTGCGAAGGAGATTCATATATATAAGTTATAAAAACAGAAGATAATCATTAATTTCTAAAGTGAAAGAGAGATTCAAAAATTTCTGTCGATAGTACAATATTTCTATTCTTTAATAGAGGTTCTTATCTTACGAAATTGTTTTGAGTAAGACGAACAATCTTAGACTCCAATCAGTGTGCTAAAGTATCAATTTTAGTTTCATCGTCATAGAGAGTACATGGTACGCGTGTTTAAATCTCAAATTAAATGTACTTCTTTTTCAAATATATAGACACTCTGACGAGTCTAGATAAAAATAATATTTTCCCAATTTTTATACGTTCCCGCGTACGTAAACGAAAATAAATATAAATGCGCACGCATAAACGACGGCTTAAATAAAAATATCCTATATTATATACTTGCGTGTGATAAAAATGGAATATAATTAAAAGGATCTTTTTATTGCAGGGGATTCTTTTGCAATGATCAAATCTACCTTTCAATATCCATATATTTACTACTTGTAATAAATATTCTTGTCTAATCTTGTCGTATAAATAATTGGATTATCAGATTACTTTTATGGCAGGCTTATTATTAACGCGACGAAAATTTGAAATAACTATACCATGTTAATGACCCATACTTAAAGATAATACAATGTGATTGCATTATCACATATCAAATAAAAAAGTAGTAATAAAAATATGATATAGGAACCTGATTAACTTATTTAGACTTTCATATTATAAAAGTGCAACTGATTTATTATTTATATCCATTTATTGTAGTACTAACATCTTATATAAGGAATATTACTTTGTAATATTTGATAATAGTTTGGATATTATTTTTGTTATAATTAAGCATTAACATTAACATTATGTATTCAATAAATCAATCGACATCGATGGATTAAATCTATATCAGATTTTATTTTACAAAAGTATATAATGCTAATAATTTTTATAAAACGTTATATAGATATAGTCGTATTGAAATTTCATCCAATTAAAAAGAATCTGTTCATTAAAGAGAACATGATTGCATTTTAAAGAAAATATTGTCTTTGTATACAGAAGCTTCTCGTGCTTTATATACTGAACTTGTAGATAAAGTGATTACTGAGCATAGTAAGTAATATTATCCTTTAAGTAGTGTGTATAATTACTGAACACACAAATGGAAACTGATATTTTGTTGACTTTTAGCCAACCAAGTCTTCAACTGAAATCATCCCTTATAGGATATTACACTTTTAAGTTTAAGTTTTTCTTAATTTGATCTGCATCAATTTAAATAAATAATATAGGTGTACTATTCCGTTAAATACAGTATAGAGTAAAAAAGTATAGAGTAACTTGAAGTAAATTATCGGATTCTAATTGCAGGTGTATAAAAAGGTCTACATGATTCTCCCGAAAATTAAATAAGTAAAAGCACGTTTTACCTACTTTATTTTTTCTAAATATTAAAATTAATTGCTAGAAAGCACCTTAAAACATAGTTATCAAAGTTTGCGTTATCTTTGATTTCGGCGAAACCGCAGCATTGCATATGAAATATCTATATTTCACTGCTAGGGTGGTGCAGCAGCCTAAGACTAAGGCGTGCAGTTGTAGAGCAGCTTATGCGTGCAACACCGATAGCCCAGTATATCAGCCTCATTCACGTGCAATGGCGTATACATTACGATTATACCATTTCTGGAGTCCTTGCTGCTGCGCTGATCCTATGGTAAGGCAGATAACGGTGAAATCGCTCTCAGACGTATGCGATCAGCGAAATGTTCTTGCTGCCGATGTATATATCGGTCTCGTAGACGTTAATGGGATATCTATATAGGCATTGTAGCGCACGTATTCTCGCGGCGCGTCATTGGGTAGGCTCGAAAATGCGCTGTAAAATTGAATTTTAATTTCAATTTTGCTTTTTCAATCGGATTTATAAAAATATAGGCGTTTTATATATATTCCATTTTGCAATTGGAGGCGCTCAATTTTTGGACTAAAATTATGCATATATATTCGCGAAGTATACATAGCAAAGTGAAATTATACATGTATATTGTAAAGGGTGGTACAAGTATCTTACACAATAGAATTTACATTGGAATAATTGTTTGGAAGTAGGGGTGTGTTTTGAATAAAATATGAATATTAATCGCATGCAAAGCAATCAAATAACTGAATATTATGCCTGTATAATAACAGTCACATTATGGAGCTTTAGAGCTGGACGCGAAGCGAGCATTTTTAAAATATTTTTTATGCAGATGTCTTATTTTGACTGAATGACTGAATCTAATATGTGGCCCCGGCATACGCTCACAATGCGCATATACTCGTTTGTCTAATTATACAATGTGCTAGTGCACCCGGCTTATACGTGCCGTGTATATATGCGCGCATGACGAGTGCATCGCGTGTGCATGCCGACAAATTGCGAGAAACATATATACAGATAAAAAAAAAGATCTCTCTTTTTTATTCAGCCGCTGCATTGATATTTTTCATTATTTTTGATTGCTACATTTATACAGCCAGGACATCTGGTTGATTACCTTTTGAACAATTAGTAATTTTCCGCGAGATTCATGTTGTCCATTAAATCAATTAATATGTTATTTATAAAATTAGAGCTTTCGTGGAATTCACTTAGTTCAGCTGTATAATCTTTTATAAAATAATCCAATGAAATGTTTGTAAAAAAAGATGTCTGTTAAAAGTGGATAATTCATTAATTTACTCAACTAATTAAAAATCTTAACTTAAAGATTATCTATATAAGTACCTGTAACCAGTAACTAACTTAACGTAAGTTAGTTTTACTATAAACACTTACTTTAATTTTATAACATTCTTTATAAAGTAATCTACATAATCTATTTATTTCCTCGCAGACGCCCGAAAATAATTCAGTTTAAATCCCATATTAGTGTATTTTTTTATCCATTTGTCCCCAGTTTTAATTGAAACTCAAAAAAAACTTACGTAGAAAATAGAAATTCGGTTAATTTTCAATTTCAAATATTCGTTTAAAATTAACATGCATAAACGCAGTGAAACGATGTTATGCAAATTAACTATTATATTTTAATGAAATGCACACTACGAAATTGTGTATAGCTTTTGACGCTGTGTGCAGGTGTTTTTACTATGCATAAAGTCGGTTATGGTAGCACTTCCGTGACTCAGCATAGGTCTATCATTTATACCAGCTAAACTGTAGTACACATCCTTAAAATATGATGTTTATCAGCCAGCAGCTTCCCTAAACTGCTTGTTTCGAAGAATATTCATTTCCTTTAACCTCATCTATGAAAATTATGCTCCGTTCATGTATGAACCTAAAAATCTTAGATTAAATATACCTAATCAATTTTCATATTAAAACATCATTGTTACAGAAAGTACAATCAAGTTAAAGGAGGATAGATTCTGTAGACTTAATAGTCCTTTCGCGCTATCATTGAAGTTGAGAAAATCTTTTTTTAATAAGTCCATAAAATTACTGTTGTGATTAATATATACCTTTATTACAAATATATACGTTTATGTGTGTACATTCTAATTAATGTGCATTTCGATACATTTATAATTGAAGGCCTTGAAACAAAAAGGGCGAGCGCCTCTTTTTGAGTGGTGATAGTTTTTAAATTTACCAGATTTTAACTGTTATTAGAATTTTATAATTATGTTGCTAATATGTAAAACTTTTTAAGTAAGGAATAGTTCAAATGATAATTTATTTTATTATAGTTTTGAAACTATGTAATTCATACGCATGGCCTTTTCGTTTCAAGAGCCTCAATTTTTCGATGCCATTTATTCGTAAAAAATTGTACCGATTGTCTACTCATTGGTTATTTGATTACACAATCTTTTATTTATATTCATTTTATTGCGAAAATGTGCATTCAAACTATAAATGCTGGAGAGAATCCAAATTAGTTCTGAAAGTTTTATTTATATCTTGGCACATAGATCTTATGATTTCCATACTACCATTATGAA
Organism: Megastigmus stigmatizans; assembly: GCA_900490015.1. Lineage (NCBI taxonomy): Eukaryota > Metazoa > Arthropoda > Insecta > Hymenoptera > Megastigmidae > Megastigmus > Megastigmus stigmatizans. The sequence goes on along the minus strand of UELV01145594.1, from coordinate 13,044 downwards.
AGTATTCTTACGGAAATGAAGTTATTATGTGCTCGTCACGATAATAAAAGTTCAACTCACAGTACCAAATACAAGTTGATTTATTCCTAATATAATGTACAGTTTGTGCGATAATATCTAGTAAATAATACTTAACTAAGCTTGATAATATAAAGTCAAATATAAAACTGTATACAAATTTCTTTCAAAATTTGAGGATTTTTTTTAATATGTGATTGAAACAATAAAAGTACATTGATACATATAAAAAAAGGATGCGAAGATTTCTTGTGCCTCAATTTGTGATTTAGTACTATCTTTTCTCAAAATTCCCTATCCTGACGTATCGGAAAGCCTCGAATCCAACTTGTTTGTTCAATTATATCATTAAACTTATAAAGAGAATCCATTATAAATCATTAAAAATAGAAAATAGGATAATTCTATACCCAAATGCGTTATTAGTTTCATTCTAATTACGAACAATCAAGACTAGATAGACTCATAACAATTAAATGGCAACTATGCGGTAAACTTTGATAAGTTCAATCCATTATTCCACCTAGCAATTATGTCATTCTTATGTTACAGTCGCATTCACAATATCGCAAATATCATTCAAGCACTAAATCACAATTAAATGTCCGATTAAATACTTGGTAAAAATAATAGTCAATAAAATAAATGAATTAGAAAATTTAAATACAATGGATTAATTTTTTTCTCTGCACAGGATAATTATAACGAGCTTCCAAGGGTTTCTGGAATTCAGTAAAATTTACTTTTGATGTGATTTCTTTTAAATAAAATTAACCTCGAAACCAGAATTTATATAAAAGTAGTACTTTCAGAGTACTAAAAAGTCTGTAACTCTTAGAACCATCAAAATGAATCTACGGTACTTTCATGAAGAAAATATCGGAAATTTTTTTTCAGAAGATAAAACGAAACGCATTTTAGTGCTATTTTATCTGTACGGAAATCGAGATTGCAAATTTTAGTTTTTTCGTTTTCCAAACGAAATTTCGTCTTTCTTTTTGAACAACTTAAGTTAGGATTTCAAATATAAAATAAAATTTATGAAAAATCTTTTATCACGTGCAACTTCAAAGGGATTAATATCCTTTTTAAAAGCACATTTTATTTATTTCATTATTTGTTGAGTGGCAATAAACATAGTATTGTATTACAAAAATATTGCCATACAATATTCAAACGAAATTAATACTTATAAATATGTATCGAAATATACCGCAAAAGATAAAAATGTACTATGATTAAAAAGTAATTCATTAAGCTAACATAAAATCTACTCGTACTCGAAAAATAAACTCATTTAAAGTTTTTACCTTCGTTATCCAAGGACTATCAGAAGTGCATTCCAATATTTAGAAAGTAATCAGACTGAAAACAGAATAACAATAAAAAAAGTCTACCTGGAACTCCGATGACTAGTTCTCGCCATTCTAGCTAACCACATACTAAAGTAGCCGGTACTTCTACCGTTAAACTCGTGTGAATTCTCATGAGATTTTCTGCGCCACCGAGGATTCCCGAGATTTATTACCAATTTCCAGCTGAAAAACTACTCTATCGCAATATCGCTTACATATCGTTTTTACTATCTACAGCGTTTTATTAACTTTCAAATGAAATCTCGTTCAAAAACAAACGCTAAAACCGCCCTTTTGTTAATCTTATATAACAAATATTGTGCGCAGTCAAAAGCAGAAGTAAAAGTCTTTAGACCATTTTGATGAACATTATTATTTTCAACAATATGTTGAAATGGTACAAAAGAAAATTGGCATCAAAGAATATAAAATTAAATCATTCGCAAATCGCTGCACTTTCATGCTTGTCCAAGTCACTGTTCGTGATATAAATTTTGAAATTTTTTTTTGCGCTTTTTTCATCGGAAGCTGTAAATACTTGCTCCTTTGTGTTGGTCTGAATGAATTTTCGGAATGCGGAATTTTTAGAATTTTGCACTTTATGTATAGAATGCAATTTTGTGCATTGAATGCGCTTTATTCATTGAATTCGTTCTTATGCATCGTATGCATTTTATGTATCGGTTGCACCTCTGTACGTACAGTTAGGTACTGAATGTGTTTTATACATTAGTTGTATTGTTATAAAAAGTGTTTGTGTATCTGTTCTGGAAAAACGTATAAAAAGTAAAAAATCAGGGATGATCGATTGATTTCGATTATTAATATTATTCTACAATGAATAATTTATATAATTTTGATATAACTTAACACCATTTCATACCGTTCAAGTAGTATCGTATTGCCTTCAATATAATTAACGAAAAACTTTTTAATTCGAAATCACTTTCCAAATATGCTATATGTTTATACTTATGACAATGTCACCAAGCTACGTTATCATAAAAAGGAATATTTTATAGAATATCTAGTTATGGTTTCATTTTATTCAAATAAAATTGTGTTCTATAATTCAGTATTGGAATAATGTGAGAAATGGACCTGCGAAGTAGGTTCAAAAAGCACAAGTCATGTTCAGAAAATAATGCAACTACCACTGAAGAATCCTCATTGTACGTTTTCCTTTCTTTGGAAACGCTCTTTCGAATTCCGCACAGTTCATTTGGCTCCGCCTGTTAGAATCGGCGTGTCACAAAACTTTTCGAGCGACCTATATTTTTCATGGAAACCACTTTTAGAGCAGAATATTTAGTTCCATTAAGTCCTTGAATTTTCACTTACAAAATTAGTTTTCCAACTATCGACAAAAAATATTGAATGATAAAAGTTAATACATCTAAATTAGCAATCCCTTTGCAACGAATACGCGGCATATTTATCAAAATAATGGAAAAATAATATTGGAAATGTCCAGTATATGTCCCAATAATGAAGAATGTTTCATAACCATTAATTAATACTGATTGGAACCAATCACGAAGTAATCGATTGCAATTCATGAACAAGGATACATATCATGAATGGGGAAATCTAATCAGTCATTAGCCCTTGTCACAAGAGTAATATTCTAACTGCCTCCATTATGTGCGCTATTTACGTTTTAATTACCGCGCACAATTGAATTAATTTTTAAAACGCAGCCTTTTGGCGTCAACATAAAAGTTACATTATAAGGTAGTGAATGATTTACATAATAAATCTAATAGTGTATAGTACTGCAGTACAGAAACAATTGCACATGAACTTCTTATATAATTTAAAGAATGTTTAATTTAAATAAAAGTTCATCAAAATTTACTATTGTTAAAATAAGAGCATTGAGTAAATTAATAGTATTTTGAAAAAAATCAAGAATTAAAATTCATTCTTTAATTTTCAATATAAAACATATTATAAAATGACAATTTTTACATACTACGTTAAAGCAGCGATTAGATTATAAAAATATTCTCCGAAATTTCCTTAGCGTCATACTTTTACGTTATTTATAAAATATATAATAGTAAAATAATTTTAATATACTTTACGATCAGAAATTTTTCGCACTTGCGCACGACGTATTAGACTATCAAAGTAAACCAACGCAGTCTTAAATCCTGTCACTAAATAATTTATTTGAAACTTTTATAAACTGATTTTTCAAACTTATATGCCGAATTTTCTTAACCTGCTTATGTCAACACTGATTTAATAATATTGTAATGGATAAACCAATAAATTCATATGCTTAGTTAAGAACAATATCTAAAGTTTAAAAATACACCCATTTGCACTAATATTTAAATAATGTGGAAATGTCAGTCAACAACGTATAAACGGGAGAAATATATATTCTAAAAATATAATATTTGATGAATTACAGAAGATTGCACTTCATATGAACTATTGCTTTTATTATACACTGCATGTCTAGGTAATATACATTTTTAAATAATTCTACTGTTATTAAAAATTTTGTCTATCAAAGTCTATTCATTGATTTGAAAACTTATAAATTAATATTGATTCCATTGTATTCCATTATCAATTTTATATCATATCACATTTTACTTACTTAAAAGTCAATCTAAATTTAAAAAACGTAGTGTATCATTTTGTTTTATATACCTCGCGTGAATCCGTGAAGAGTTTCTTTTAAAAAAATTGAACAGTGCGCCGCAATCTCCTGGAATTCGTCCATAGCACTTGAGAAGAGTCCCCCGCTGTAGCAGTCTTTTACCTCGCATTTCTCTCGCTCGCAGAGCTTTCAATATACTAAATTGAATCTATCAATTTTTAAGATAGCGCCGAAAAAATTTACAATAACAATTTGCCTCAACTCGAATGTCCTTTTCCCAGCGTCTCTGCCAAAAACTGCAAATATTTATAATCTGTTTACGGTGTAACTTTCAGGAACTAACACTAAACAAATTTTTATGTAGCAATTCCGTTAATGTATGTAAACATTGTGTAATGTAGCAACGACATTAGAGATTGATAATAATTTTAAGTCATGGACAATTTTCGTGTTTATAAAAAAATAACAATTCCCGTCAAAACGGTTTAATGTAGAGATCGTAGCTCGCTACTGCTTTTTTTTTTCATAATTCCATTCTAGAAAGTGCTCACATACACGAAGTGGAACCCTGTAAATAGAGTTAGCATGATATTTTTTTTTTATTTTGCATTTTAGTGGCTTAGGTCAAAATTATTTAGTCATATTTTTTGTCACATGATCGCTTCACGACGCCAGCCATGATAAAGTGTATTTCTATATATACGTAAAAGTCTAATCAGCCTGTGAACGTATATAATCTTATAAATTATTATTTTTGAGAAAATGGACAGCCAAACTTTATTGTTCCTCAACTAAATGCTTACAAATAGTATGATTACCTTATTTCATGCTGAATTTCCAATTGATCGACATTTTTTTGAAAACAAGAAATTCTAGAGCCACTTACATTATCAAGCAGACACGCCATCTTAAAGGAGCCGAAATTTGAATTTTTATAACCCTTTAAAGCGTAAGCCCTGCTCTTATACTTGATATTCCGCTAGGGGGAATCGCACAAAAGGACTTCAAATCATGTGGGGAGAGAGAGAGAGAGAGAGAGAGACAGAGAGAGGGGGAGAGTCTATGCAGGTATAAAATATGTTGGGCAAAAAAAGGGATGATTCTAGCAAGTTTGAAAACGCTAGCACGAGGTTTATCATACACCCGTGAATTTATGAGCAGCCATAGTATATATAAGCATGAATAATTTTTCAAAGGGCCAAACAGCAGCCGCTGATATCTTTTTTACGTTAAGTATAAAATATCGAATCTATTTATAATGCGTGTGACACTTTTGCCAATGTACAAAAGGCTTCGCGCGCTGTAAAAAGAAGGAAAAATAAACCCCCTATTACTCGACATTTTACTAACCCCTTAACAGTGAATATCGCGGCAAAAACAGCTTACGACAGCAAGTGCTGCCATGAAAGTGCCATAAAAATTATCATTCGATGGAACGCGCAGTTTTCCAACAGGAGGTCATTGCAGCTCGACTACCGGGATCGCGTAAAACGCGCATAACCGCCGTAGATTTACATACGCGGTCGGTGGGACACTACTATATACTCGACGAACTTTCTCTCTCCCGTCACCGCCAACCGTGTTCCATAATATTAATCCCCTTAACATCAGAGACTCATACACATATATACCCTTGCAAAGAGACTTGGTCACAGTGACTACGTACTCACTCGCCGGTGATGTTAAAGTGGGATATATCCCGGACTTCAGAAGTGAGGATTTGTCTGTGCACATGTGTGTGTGTGTGTGTGTGTGTGTGTGTCTGTGCAACTAACTTTCGCCACGGGGATGAATGAGCCGTGCAGGCTAAAGTAGGGGTGTGTACGGCCTGAGTGAGTCTTTCCCGCTATCAGTCAAACTCGAATGGAATGTCTGATTTCGCTTTTGCGCCAAACGGTCCCCGGGTGCAGTATATATAACGAGACACGCTTATTCGCGGCTATCCGCGATTTGGCCTTAAATAGACGCCCGCCGACGATATATATATACATAGCGTCGGTGCACTTGTGTCAGCGGCTCACGTCTTGATTACGTGCAAGCGTCGCGCGGGAAGTTCGGCGTGTGTGCGTGTGCATGTATAGGGAGTTTGCAGTAGTAGCTCTCATGTGTGTGTATGTGTACGATCGTTTTCGCTTGAGTACTGCTTAAACGAGCTTTTTCGTACTACACAGACTACACACACACAGACAGACATTGTGGGTACTTGGATTCTTTGCTCTACCGATTAAGTTCTTTGTATGTTTGCTGTGTGTTCTTTTGGAAATTTTGGATTCTCCGATTAGTCCAATGAGAGTCTTTTGTTCATGTCCTAATAAATCGTCGTAAAATGTATGATGTATTGGAAAATTTCTACGGTTGCGAATCCTATTTTGATATATATGCTTGAAATCTTTTAGGCAGTAAACGTCGCCATAAAATCAAAGAACACCTCAAGAGCTAATAAAAATTTTTACGTATACCAAATCTTGAATGTTCGCGTAATCGTAACTCGTCTAAACGCAGCAGGAGCCTGCACGAACAATCTTTCACTACAGTATTCGTTAAAGTATTTATATAAGATGGCCGCTAAAGAGAATCGATGGTTCGGAATTGCATTTGCGGATAATTGAAAGAGCCGTCGCTTTTTGTTAGGCCCATTAAAGTGAACCCGTGTGGACGCGTCCGCCATGAGAGCACTTGAAGAATGTTCCTTGCCTTTGTCGGGAGAGAGAAAGCGGGGCACGAAAAAGCGTTAAATTACTTTTAAATTGAACCGCGTACGTGCGCGCTAGAAATTCTCCATTTGCATCATTCTTTTTTTCCTCTGAAAATCGTAGAATAAATAGACATGCACCGACTGTTTACGACTGCTCCGTATAAGTCAGTGTGTATACCTTTCAAATTGTAGATCGTTTTCTGCCATGAGATTTTCAATAAGCGCGAACATCATTAACATTGTATTTTTCAATGAAATGTAAAGTTTTGAGAAACACGAGGATATCTTTGGCGTTCGAGCGATCGTTTATCTTTAACGAAATTATTTCTAATTCTGCCATGAATACAAAAGTAGGAAAATATTCTCATCGTTTCTTTCAACCCTACATCATATATATAAAACAGAAAGATATCCAGTCGGTAGTTTACAATAAACCAGTCAACCTTCCAACCTAATCTCAATCAATTCGAATCACTTACAATCATTGCTCGGTAATGCTCTTAGTCGAACGTTATATCTCTCCACACAAGCGCATACGTGATCCCAGACACAAGTATATAAATAAAAAGTCCCCCTATTAAACAGGATCAGGTTTCAACCCTCGCGATACGTATACAATCTGCCAAGGAAAACGCGCCGAATGAATACCAAAGTACTCTAAAGCGTATATATCCATATAAAGCGTCGACGCGATATATGTCTGTATAACGAGGCGTATATCTTGGCCGCGCGCGCGAGGTCATTATTTGCATGGGGGAGATATAATACACGATCGAGAAGGAGAGTCGAGCTGGATCAGCTGCGAAGCCGTTACTCGTAGCGATAATTTCACTGGAGGGGAGGTGCACTTCCTTCGCTGCATGCTTAATTGGCTTGAATTCTGGAAATTCCCGGAGCGAGTTTTAACGGCAACATTAGTCTTCGGATATGAGGGTGGGGGGAGGAAGGGGCCGTATGATGGCTGGATGGCGAGGAGGAAAAAAAAAAGAGGCAATAATTTATCAGCTCCCGGATCGCACACCGCGCACGAACTCGCGAGAGTCGATATTCGTCTGGCTAAAAATCTGTATATATATACGTATATGTGTATGCATATAAGGGTTCATTCTGTAGCGGTCGCGCGAGGGTGCGCTCTGTTGCACTTAATCGAATGGCAGACGGTCGAGCGGGTCGTGATATGGAAAAGAGATCGAAAGGGGATAGACTGGCTGATACTGGTCTGGTCTGCTCCTATTTTTTGGTCGGGCAATTTTCACTGTGGAATGACAGGTGGTCCCGTGGGATGCTGACCACCTCCGAACCTCGTGATTTACCTGCCAATCTTTCTCTCCCTCCCTCCCTCTCTCTCTCTGCTTCTCTTGTAAGGTCCTTTTCTCGCGTAAAGGCAGCAGCAGGAACAGCAGAGGCAGTAGTTTGCCGGACGTGTATATATCGTCGCCGGTAGACTGCCTCCAAGAGAGACAGAGAGAAAGAGAGAGAGAGACTGAGTACAAGAGCTCGGACTCTCGGTTACTCGGTATTCGACAAACGCGCAAATACGAGCGGGATGCAAATATTTTACGTGCATTAATTATTCATGAGACGTACCCACCGCTGTCTCCCATCCTTCTTCTTCCTCGGCTCTCCCCCGTCTCTTCTTTCACGCCGTGCACTTCACCACGACAACTATCCCTTTCTCGCTCGCTTCCGCGCCTCCACGTAGTCTTATCCCTACCTCTCCTCCGTTTTTTCTTTCTTTTTTTCATTCTGCCATCGTCTAGTCTGCCTGCCTGCCTCTCTCTCTTTCTCGCACGTATATAATGCCGTTACTCCTGCAGTCCTCGGGGCGTGAGCGAGATGTAGAAAAAAATCAGCAGCTCTCTCGTTGCCGCTGCTGCTGGTTGCCGACATGCACCTTTAGTAAGTGAACGCGCGCGTCGTTAGGTTAAGCAGAAAAAATGTGTGTGGCGGCGAAGAAGAAAAGATTCTTAAAATCTAGTCGAGCTCGCACGGGGAAGCTGAGGGGCTGTGGAAGCGCGAGCCACGCGTACCAATGGCTTTGTAAGCCACGTATACGTGTGTGTGTGTGTGTGTGTGTGTGTGTGTGTATAGTAGCGACACGTGGGTGAGGACGTCGAAGGCATAGATATAGGAAGACGCTGCGGTGGAGAAGAAAGAAAAAGAGCTCGGGGCTGCAGCGCAACGACAATGAGCCATTGTGCCCGCGAGCCTGTAATGGAAGAATATCGGCACAGCGAGCGTTCCGACGACGAGCCACTGCTACTGCTCACCCCCGCGTTACGAATTCCAACGTTATATAAAACGTGTTGAAGCTGTGCGGGTATGTATACGGGCCGCCCGATGGTATACACGTCGCGGGGAAAAATCTCCCGTCATTTTTCCGCCGTCACCGCGAGCGGCGCTATTATATTTCACCCCGGCACCCCTCCCCATTATTCACTTGCATTTTCAGCGAGGGGTTGCGGAGGAGGGGGGAACATTATTGTATATATAAAGGACAATTATTACGGTCACGGCGATGGAGCAAAACGACAGCGGCGCGTATACCAATAGACCGGGGCGACCAGCGCAATCGATCTTCCTCCGCGCGTCAGTTTCCCGAATCCCTGGGACTTTGCATCATTCGTGCTATACATACTCTCTATTTCTCTTCCTCTCTCTCTCTTTATCTGTTTGTGTGTGTGTATGTGGATCGCGAGTTTCTAACCCTGCCTTCTATTTATCGGACTGCCAGTGCCGCAGTCGCGATAACGCAAGATATTCGTTTCTCTGCTGGATGTATATGTATGTGTTTCGAATAAAGTGTGTGTGTGTGTCCCGCTTATCTGCTGGCGATGCGTTGCTTTTTTTTCTCGGTGCGCAATGGTCGGTAGTTGGACTGGACAAAAACTCGATGAATACGAAAAAGGCTGCACCAGCCTCAGATTTATATATTGTTATTAACGAGACATAAAAGATTGCGGCTTCAACGTTGAACTATAAATATATAAAATCGATTCGAGTCTTCCACGTTATATACTTTCCCAACGTTATGGCTTCGGACTTCAATTCTTTGCTGACGATTTTGGTCCGTGTTTGCCTAAAATCAGTTGCGAATCAAGAATTCATATCAGGGGAAGCTACTGTTTATGCGAGAAGGATGTTTTTTTTTTTATATATGAACTTTCTTTCACGAGCCACGAGTTTATTTTCAGATTCGCGGCCGAGCTTTTTCGGAAAGTTCAAGCTGCTCTGAGAGTAAAGGCTCTTTCGTGTAATTAAGTTTCAGTGCGAACTTGAGCTATATTGGAATTCGGAGATGTTGGGGAAGAAGTTGCTTTTGCTATATTGTATCTGGACGGAGCTTCTTATTGAGTGATATACTGTAAAAAACTTTATAAATCAATTAAATATTATTCTGTATCGAATTACTACAAATTCAGTTGTTATAGCTCTTTATTATTAATATATAATAATGATCGTGAAATCATATTGCAAATAGATACTGAGCATTTCAAAGTGAAAAATCTTCGCATTGTGAAAAACCTCAAGTTTAAAGTTGCGAAGCTTTCAGAGGCAGCTTAATTCTCTTTAGCGTTAAGAAATCTGAGACGAAGCTCAAAAGATAATTAACTTTGTTTTAACTGAATCTCGAAATACGTGTTGGGAATTCATACGTATCAGGAAAGTGGTGGCGTTTTCTACAAAAATGTCCTCAGCAGTGCAGTTTCGTCGCACGTTTTGAATTTCAAAAGAATACATTTTCATATATTTTATTATATAATTTATACATAATAATAAAGATAATTTCAAGTACAATATAATTTAAAAAATAGCACGATGAATTATACAAAACTCGTTTTAAAAATTCACCACTAAAGAATACATTTGTTCATTTTAAAATGCATTAACATATACATTTATTTTCAAGTACAATACAATATATATTTCGCATTCATTATTTTACAGCTTTCGAAACATTGTTTAAAAATGAATTGATTTTACGTAACTATAAATGATCCAAGCTTGTAAAAGATGAAGAATTTTAATTCAGCCCTGAATTTTCAATAAGCTAAACATCCCTATTTTGAACTCTCAGTTGCAGCACACACCGCAAATGCGTCAGACTGTTGCACACGTGCAATTTGTATAGGGAAATTTATTTTGATACAGCCCAATGAATTTTGAATGTTTAATTTGCTCTAAGATTTATTCGTGCGTAACTTTTCAAATAACACCCAAGCATCTGCATATGAATTTGTGTTTTTTTTTCCTACCCGAGTATTACCAAAGCTTAAATTTTGTTCGCTCGTGTTTCTGTAATGAGATATTCCGCGCAACGCTTTATCGTCGAATCAAAAGCATTTGCATTTCATCAAACATTTATATACTTTTCTATACGCGTGTTCAACGATCGTCACTAATACCTTCATTCCCCGATTCTCGACAATTATTATCATCTCCCGCCGGCGTTCAAGCGATCGATCCTTTCCGTCGCTGCTGCGAAGTAACATCTGTGATCTCTTCGCGGGAATTCGGTTCGATTATATAGCGAGCATATTATATTCCATCGAGTCGAGGGTACTCTTCATAAACTAAAAAAAAAACGTAACCTCTTCCCCCATTATTTTCCTTGCCTATAATGAAAATCGCTCAATTAAAGTTTGAAAAAAAAAAAAAGTAAACAATGCGGTGACCAGCTGCATCGCGTCTGCCCTACATCCTAATTTGACCTATTGAACTTTTAATATGAAGAAGAACTGCAGCTGCGGTGTATCGAGGTTCGTGTGCGATTTCGTCATTGTCAATGTAACGTCGCTTTATTTGCCGGAATACTTGTTTTTATTCGCCCCTTTTTTTTTTAACCCAATAGGAAGGATAATAGTGCCAAGACATAACCTGTTCTCGTCTTTTTACCATTTTATATTTTTCTTTACTATACAGATAATCGAAAAAGCTCGAATTTCCTGTACGTGCGCCAAGTGACCTACATTCCCTATGTCTTATATTTCTTTTCTTAATTGAAAACCCTTTCAAATCAATATTTATGATTCAATTAAACAATTCAACAGTCATTGTTCGACCGGGCCGAAACAAAAAAGCGCGCCTGCAGCAGTTATTTGTTCGCTCGGTCGCGCGCGCGCGGTTAATTTTTTTCGTTTTCGGCCGGCATAAAACGAGGGCATTGCCGAGCAGGCGAAATTTTTCAGTGTGTGCCGCGTCGTCGGTCCGATAAGCCTGAAACCTGAAAGAGGCGACAAAAAAAAAAGAGAAAAAAAACGAAAACGAAACTTGATGGTTCAACCCCTTACCGGATTCGGAGATTGGCCTTTTTCTGCATTTCGCACCGCGCGCGAGAGATAAGAATTGCCGCTGCAGCTATGCGCCAAGACGACCCGCGATCTAATCTTGAATATAGGTCCGCGTGTGCTCATTAGCGAGAAAATAAAGACGACGTTCGCCTACTCGATATATACCGTACATACATCGTTCAATCTCGCTCGGTTTGGCTCCTTCGGCTGCGGAATCTTTCCGGCAGTTTGCTAAAACGCGAGCATAAACTGCACTTATACCGACGCCGCGAATATGCCAGATTTTTCACGCTTTGACTAAAGGCGGAATTAGTTTCCATAACGACGTTAACGAATGCGCATGTTAATAGCTTTGCGCAGTTATCTCGCGGGAAGAAGGTTACGCTGAAATTAATTAAAACCTGCGCTCAGGCGCGCGATAAAAATTTGATTTTATCGTCTTTGAAAGAGAGCACGTATATACTGCAGTTTGCCATGGCCGCTATGATAAAAGTCGCACTTTTGTTAATTCGCTCGCACCACTCGTAATCAATGTCAAGATGTCATTTGACATTTGACATTGTTAACTCCTTGCTATATAACCTGTCACGCTTTATTTAAATTTTAACCGAAGGCTTCGCTTACCGTGTAACGTGTCACTCCGATACCTTGGGATGCGCTACTTATTCAACGCAAAAAAGGTTTTGGATAAATGAAGTATTATAAACATATTTGGATAAATGGTTTATGAATATTTATATTTATACATCATATGTCATCATAAAAAATCCCGCAATAATTCAATATATTTACGCGCTATACATATAACAACTTTAATAATAATAAATTATTTTAACTCTACCCTTTTTAATAAAAGAACATCAAATATAAGTTAACGTGCAATATACACCTAGTACTAATTATATTATTGGATCTATATTTTTTCAAAAATATAATATGAAGAAAAGAAAATATAAAATAGATTAATACACCTAGGATATAACATATATCATGTGAAGTTTTGAAATCAACAGAAGCTATGTGCATATAAGATTAGTAGAAAGTTCCGAATACGGTCAGACAACGTAT
>UELV01145593.1:0-19593 GCA_900490015.1 Megastigmus stigmatizans | reverse complement strand
CCTCCCCGCCGTCCCGCTTAACCCCCCTCCACCCCACCACCTCTCAAGAACAAGAAGGAGCGAGCGAGTCTCGCGCCCGCACCGCCGGCTCTATACTAGCTCCGCCAGCTTTCTGATGCTTTTGCCCTTTTTGTTACCTTTTCCTTCCACGCTTGTACTATATACGCCACGGATCATACGGACAGACGTATATAGATCCCCGAGAGATGAGCCAAGGCTACGCCCTTTTGCCGCCGCCGCCGCCGCAGCTATGTGCACCGACTTTCGGCTGTATACCTATATACCTACACGTGTAACGGCTCGCTGGATACACCTCCCCCCACCACTTTCATCTTACTCGTGGCCACAGAGAGAGAGAGAGAGAGAGACATAGAACGCCTCCCCCGCGCGCCCCTCCTTTTTCCAGGGAAAATTTCCTCCGAGCGACGAGGATAGAGAGAGTCTCTGATGGATGAGAGAACCTGCCTTACACTCCACTCGCTCGCCTCTCCCACTGCACACGTATATATATAACTGTGCGCGCGCGCCCAAGACAAATGCAATAAAATGAAAAGTAAAATAGGCAGTGCGAGAGAGAGAGATAGAGAGGGAGAGAGAGAGAGAGAGAGAGAGAGAGAGGAAAAAGGCAAATGCTCAAATGAAAGAGCTCTAAATGTCCTCTCTCGCCGCGTTTGCGTGTACGTGTAAGTGCGTGAAAAAAGATTACTCTCTCTTCTCCTTCTCTCTGCGGTTATACGGAGTGTCGTGAATGCGGATAGGAGCAACAGAAGCTCTCTCTCTCACTGCAGACTCTAGAGGGTCGGATAAAATAAATTGGCACAACACAAGACATAAGATTTCTTTAATAAATATATTAGCTTTATTTCTATATATCATATATCATAAACAATATGCAATATATTTATACTTTTCATGCGTGATAATCGATAAAATATAGACAATAGTAAGGTCATTCAAGGTAATAATGCTTCTTAAGAAAAAACTAAATTCTGCTTCTTTGTTTCATTCTCGTTTACACAAAATGGCTAATGACAAAATGAGTACTTATTTTGATGCTTAGTGCAGCGCGTTTTTTGCTTTTTTTTTATTTTGATTTAATATATCCTCCATTCTTGCTTTATTCGTTATACAGCTTACATAAGGCACGTTTCGGCGAGACACATTGTATCTTCTTTTCTTTCGCGTACGCGACGCGACACCCACCGGCCTGTTGTATACTCAATACAATTTTGCCGCGTGTGCCGCGCGCGATCCAAAAATATCTGTATAGCTATATATATATATATGTGTAATTGACTCTCCTCGGATCAGCGCAACGCTTAATCGATACAATTAATTTTTGCGCCTTTGCCCTATCCCTCCTTACAACTCTCGGGGGACGTCCACTGTCGACGGTCCTTCGACTCTGCACATCGGTTCCCTAATAACTACACATTAAAGAAAAAAAAAAATCATCATCGGCGTTGGCGGGCAACGTAAAAGGCCGACACCCGTCGACGCCGACTTGTACGATAGTATTATGGCTCTTCTTCCTCCTTTTCAGTTATTTTTTCCTTTTTTATATAATATATATTGTTCGTCCTCCTCTCTCTTCGTTTTGCAAACATCATGGAAAGGTCGATGATGATAAACGAAATAGTGTCCAGATGCGATGAGAATATATTCGTGCGAATGATGGCTGATTGGGTGAGTGGGTGTGTGTGTTTGTGTGTGTGTGTGTGTGTGTGTGTGTGTAGGTGTACGTGTATGTGTGCGTGGGTGTACATGCTTGATGTGCGCGCAGTCGGTGTCGGGTTGAAGATCGCGATGATTATTTAGACGTCGACCTTGAAGGGCGAGCCGGGAATGTGGTCGTCGCCCCACTTGACAATGACGATGTACTCCCCTCGCTCGCGCACCAGATAGCTCACGTTGTAGTTGTTGCGACCCGCGTGTTTAACGAACACCTCCTCGCAGGGTCCCTTGGGCCCGTGCATACCCACAAACAGAATGTTGTTTCCTGCAACAGCGTTTTCAATTCAAATATAATACAGATTTCGGTCTTTGCAAGCCTAATTTTTTTGCTTGATAAAAATACGTTATGTGATTGGTATACCAAGGGTACGGGGTATACAGGGTTTACTTTGTAAGTTTCTATTTTTTCTTTGTTTTGAAAATATAAATTTGATCGTTCTTGTTATAAAGTTAACTCTAGACAAATCAACAGTAGAACTATTACGACAACAATATATAGTAATGCAAATTCCATGTTAAAGTATATACAGAAAAGGCTAAAATCCATCATAAATTATTCATGAATAATAATCGCTTATTTAGGGGAGAAAAAGAAAAGACATGTAGCACTCGCGTTTGATAGGATATACAGAATTAACAAGTCCTGAATGAACCGACGTACCGGCGTCGGCAGCGTTAACGGTGAATTGATTCTGCTTTCCCAGATAAGCCTTCTTCAAGCCCATGCCCTTGCTCGTAACCTTCGTCGCGTCCGAGTTGAAGCGCGGCAGTACGGGTCCCGTCTGCTTGGACTTCGAGAATTTTTGCACCGTCTCCACGACGATCGAACTCGTCTCCTGTGCTCCCTTCTCGGCCAGATTCGCACCTGAAAAATCAATGGCCCAAACATTAGTGAATATATATTCCAATCTCCTGCACCTGCCATCCACGTGCAAGAGTAGTTTATACAGAAATTGAAACTATGATGAAAATGAGGAACTAACCAGTGGCGGTGACTTTGAAGGGCGAGCCAACAATGTGATAGCCGTTGTACTTGATGCTGATGTAGTAGTCGCCCGGGACGAGTGGCGTATACCTGACCTTGTAGCCGTCGTCCACCTCTGTACAGTCCATTGCCACCTTACTGGGTCCGTCGACCGTAACCCCGAGGGCGCCAGCGCCCGCGTTGCACGTGTCTATGAGGAAGTCCGTCTTCTGGCCTGTCTTGATGTCCTTAAGGCCATTGCCGTGGGCGTGTATCGCCGCCGGATCCGCGTCCACTTTGCCCACCTTCACGCGTAAGGGACTACCGTTTATGTGGACGCCGTTGAATTTTAGGTGGATGTTGTGGATGCCGTTCTCACGTGGCATAAAGCGCACCGAATACTCCTCCGAGTCGATTGACTGGATGAAACAGTCGTCCTCGATGCCGCTCGGCGACACGATCTGTGTGTGTGTGTGTGTGCAATGCGGCATAATTACATTTTCATAATTCTATGCTACATTAAGCCTAATATCAAATAAAATTAAACTTTTCAACGTATTCAGATTTGCTCGTTGCTTTTCTTTTCTTTTTCTTTAATACAAATTCCTGCGCGATTGAGAAAGTTGTGAATTGCAAAAGCATTCCGATAGATAAATAATCGTTCTATTTGAGAAGCGCGTGACGAGTCCGTGGAACAGCGGTAACATTTATTCCGATGGTGTTTGCGTACCAGTCGGAAGAATTCGGAGCACATATCGAGATGCCGCTAACACACCTACGCGAATTTACGCGCTAGGGCGCGCTTAGAGCTATTTTTGTATGTGCGGGATTGCGAAAGAACGCGGCCGCGCGAGGCTCGAACTTGTCGCGACGCATAGCCACGCCGCGCGACCAAACGCCGATCGCTAATAGCGCGCAACTCTCAGTATAATAACTTAGTTCGCGGATTAAAATACCAATCGAATGATGATACTCGCTCGAGTGTTTGTTTATACTTCGTAGCTCTATCGTACTTATTAACTACTGAGCGAAACATATGAAGAATTCTTCTAGTTCAAATGCTCGAGTGCTAAAAACTAAATCAAATTCCGAAGACCATTCGCGCGGTGTCTCTCTCATAAACGATTTTGTAGAAAAGTGCCTCTCAGTGTCATTCGCGACGTTTATCAAACGCCCAGTTTCCGAAGGAAGCTCGAAATAAATCTTTAATCGGGCTTGAAATTGATGTACTAACCTTTCCGTCGAGCTCGCCCTTGGCGCCATTTTTACGAACGAGGAATGTGTAGGGCTTGTCCGGCTGTACCCCGCTGTCGGGGAACTGGGCCACCTCGAGCTTGTGCGCGTCACCCATCGCTGGGGCTATGTAGAGCTTGTGCGGCGAGTCCGGGATGTGTTGGTCGTTGAACTTGATTCCCACCCTGTACTCGCCTATATACAACAGACAAAAGCACCAAAAATCATTAGTTTATCATCTTTCATGAAAAAAAATTTATTCCTTCTTGATATATACATTCTACTTTTGATTGTGGACAATCAAAGATAAATTATTTAAAATTCTCATTGGAATTGGACTGTATTTGAGTAGCGAGAATAATATTAATACATTATTTCTATGTCGTAATATTTGTCACCTCGTTTACACATGTATAAAAACAATGATACGCAACGCATCTCCGCGCTCAACGTTTATTTAAGCGTTCACGTGATTATATAAATAACGTTTTGGCAGAAAATCCGTGCGCGCGGCGCCTCTCATTGTTTATGAAAACAAAAACGGACACTGAACCGGCGGCGTAAACAATGATTCGGCTGAATAATTTAATAAATATGTCATATATAAGAAGTATGCACGAACCGTCATCAATGGCATCCTTCTCGGCTCCGTAATTGCCAGCAAGCACGATTTGCTTGCAGACCTTAAACGATCCCATTTTTCCACTCTATATACCAACGCGAAGCGTGGACGAACAGATACGCAGGCAAAACAGTGAAGAGAAGAAGAAGAAGAAGAAGAAGAGGAGGAGGAGGAGGAGGAGGAGGAGGAGGAAGAGTATGATAAAAAGTGTGCACACAGGAGCGTAGATCGGTGGCGTGACACTATTTCCCTTCGCTAGACTCTCAGGGACTCTCGCTTCTCCACCGATCTAAAATCCTCCACCTCTTCTCTTTCATTCCACCTCGACTCTCTGCGCGGCATCTCTCTCTCTCTCTCTCCGTCCTTCTCGCGCACGACCCAAATATAACTCTACGACGCTGTGACACACGCGCTGCTGCACGCACATATACACGTGCGAGAGGCGAGAGAATTTGAATCCCAGCGTTTTAACGAATATAGAACGCTCTCTCTCTCTCTCTCTCTCTCTCTCTCGGTATTTCTGGATGATGGCTCCTGCGGTGAGATATGGTGAGCGACGACAGCGATCTCTTTCTCATCCCTCTCTTTCTCTCTTTCTCTCTCCCCCTTGTCTTGTACGAGGTGCGGGCGAGTAAAAAACTAACGCGCGACCGACGATCGATTGCCACGTGTTGCCCAGCCTTTTTTTCTATACGTTCCTCCGATCAAAGCGCGCCTCAACGAAGACGCGCGCGCGCGAATTTCAGAAGCAGGCAGAAGGGAGAATCGGGCGCTCGACAGGCCTTGAACTGTTTGTGTTTTCTTACTGGCTAAAAATATAAGGCGGGCACGCGCGCAAGAGAGAGAGAGAGAGAGAGAGCGGTAAAGGTCGTTGCGGGTTGAGAAACATATGTACGAGACGGGCGAATAATAATTATTGTCAAGCGAGCGTTGGATGCGTTGGAGCGCGACTGCTCCGTAGTGATAACCGCGAGTCCGACGTTTATGGCTCCTGCAAGTGTCTTTAGGGCTACGCGAGGAAGACACACTGTTTATAGTGAGCGTAAATAGGATTCGCTTTCGCAAACCAAGCGGTAAGGCGCTCTTCCTCTCTCTTCTGGATGCATTATTTTTTTATCGCTTACAAAGTATAAAGGTGGATAAATAAATTCAGCCTTTTCAGCACCGTCGTAAAGTCCTTTGAGAGCGTTGGTTTTGGGACGCGAATTGATTTAATAAAATTTTAAGTCGCGCGCGTAAGAACACAACATCGTTGTGGTGGCTTATACCTATAGTTGAGCAACGGATTATTCGGTAATCGTTTAACGATTCGTGTCGTGAACTGACAGCTGCAGTAAAAATATCATTCTCCTTACTCTCGGTTCTTTATTAGCATGTATTAAAGCAAACAATGTTATAATTCGACATATTTGCGAGTATTCCGCATTGAAATTTCTCCGATCACGATAATTCATAAAGTAAAATAGCTTGAGAATGTAAAATATATAGACTTGGACTGACCAGGCTCGGCGACGACGTAGCTGACGTAGCAGCTGCCGTCCTTGCGGTCCTTGAAGTCTATCTGAGCTTTGCTCGGTCCCTCGACCGAGACGGCCAGTGTACCAGCGCCCGCCTCCCTCGTCCAGATGTTGAACTCGCAGGGCTCGCCTTGTTCGCCGCGCTCCAAGCCGGGACCTCCGGCGTGTACTCTGTGCGCGCCACCGTCCCTCAGAGGACCGACCGTGAACTGGAAGGGCGAGCCAGGGATGTGCATGTCCTTGTAGCGTACCGACACTGTGTGAACGCCGAGCTCCTGCGTTGCGTCGGAACAAAAAGAATCGGAGGACTTTTAGTGCTTATTTTGACAGTGTGGAATATTCGGTTATTTTTAAATCTCTCTATTGTCGCGCGTGATGTGCGCAAATTAAGATTCCTCGCGTTTCG
Organism: Megastigmus stigmatizans; assembly: GCA_900490015.1. Lineage (NCBI taxonomy): Eukaryota > Metazoa > Arthropoda > Insecta > Hymenoptera > Megastigmidae > Megastigmus > Megastigmus stigmatizans. Next base: position 13,117 of record UELV01145593.1, on the reverse strand, counting down.
AATTTTTATGGTCTCTCTCTCTTCCTTGACTGTGCAGTGTGTGAGTGATGTCAATAGTAAAAAAAAAAAAGAAGAAGAAAAAACAGAATGAGTCGACGAAGAAGGTATTTCGGGTACTGCGGAGCTAAAGAATAAGAAGAATGCTACTGTAGATGATTTATGTCGGCTTTAAGTGACAGTGTCTTTTGTCAAATCAATCTTACGGTTTTAAAGAAGATGCAATGAAGAGGTGATTCTTTGTCGCTCCTTTTACGCTCTTCGAGCAATTTACTGTACTGTGCAAAAGTAATTATACGGGAGTGTACTAAACATTGCATTTAAGCACTCGAATATTATTCCTAAACTAAGCAGAGACGCCTTTCATGGAGTATAAAATTCACGACGAGATAATTACGTTCCTAAATTGTCAACATCTTTCCTATATAAAATTCCTGAATATACTTACGCTTACAGTAATTTATAGTAGCTCAATTTACCTTGGGTACGAAAGCGACGGCATAAAGTCCGTCTTCGATTTCCTTGACTTCGGCATCCTCGGTAACGCCACCCGGTGACGTGACCGTTGCCGCCAAATCGAATGACGTGATTCCCGGCATCTTGAACGTCAGTTTGCATTGACTGCCAACTTCGGTGATTGGCACTATGAAAACCAAACAACATTTATTTATCCTTCTTATTTATCCACGATCGTGAAATTATAATCCCAATTCTCTACAGACTAATTTCTCGGTATATATATATAACGTACCAGCTTCGCGGCGTCGCTGGATCTTCTCGCGCTGACGGTTGCTACCCTCACCGGTGACCTTGACCGTAAACGGCGAGCCCTCGACGTGATGATCGGCGAACTTGAGATTCATGATGTAGTAGCCGGGCTCGGTGGGCTTGTACGAGATGTTGAGCGAGCCATCCTCGTTGTCCTTGCACTGGATCTCGGCCTTGCTCGGTCCCTCCATCGACAGGGACAGGCCACCGTAGCCAGCATTGCTGGTATCTATGGAGAAGCTGTTGTCCACGTGGGTCTTGCCTTCCTTGAGTGCCGGACCCGAGACCTTGACCTTCTTCGCGTCGCCCACCTCGCGATCCTTCACGTCGATCTTGAAGGGCGAGTTGGCGATGTGCTTGCCCATGCGTTTGACCGCGACCTCGTGTGCGCCTGCCTCGCGGGGTGTGAACGACACGCAGATGTTGCCGCTGGGCATTTTCTTCAGGAAGCATGGCTCCTCCAAACCACTCGGTGCCGTGATCGATGCATTCAGGGAACGGATGTCGGCGTCGCTGACTTTGCCGGGCAGTTGAACCTCCGAGGACGAGCCAACCGAGATCTGGTTGCGCTTGCGACCCTCGCCTATATAGATCATTTCAATGCGAGATCAGAAAAATTCATGCGCAGTGGCGAGATGTCGGTTTGTTTGTTTGTTTGTTTGCTGAACGTTCGGCGAACGAAAAAAAAGAAAAAAAACATCCTTGGTTACCAGACAAAATGCAAATGGTTATTTGGTTCGAGACCACAGAAGTCTTTTATTACCACATACAAACTGTTTTTGTCAATCTTCCAAATTATTCTCTTGCTCTCTTTCGTTTTTTCGTTTTCTCTCTCTTTTTTTTTTTCGTTTTATTTGTACGTACCTCGCTCGACGCGTGTGCGAACGGAGAAGTCTCGGCAATTTGTTCAGTGTACTCGTTTTATTTCATTGTCATAGAAGCGAAAGTTCACAATGTATATGACGTTTATGAATTCGTATATGTACTGGAAATTACCTTGCGTGTGGAAATTTGGTTTTAACTGGAACGTCATATTTACAACTCGTGTTTTCAAGTATTAACTGCGTATATGAAATGTTCGAACCTTATTTCAATGAAGAATCGATAAGCGTTTATTGTAAAACCATGTGATAATAGTTTAGTTCAGTTGATAGAGATATGGAGGCGGTTGTTGCTGGAAGTAATTTAGATGTTTCGTAAAATCACTTTTAGTAACGATACAAAATTACAGTCTATAGGTCAGTTAAAAAAATCGAAGAGAAATGAAAACTGATGAAATGGTAAAAAATTACTTTTTATGCTTTCCTCGATATAAGGATGAAAAATATAAAGAGGACAACGCCTTTTTAACGATTTCAACGATTTCACTTCTTTTGACCTATAATTTTTCTAACTGGCTACATCGATACCATCATTCATATCGTATTTAAAAGTAATTTTCAATTATGAAAAATATCTAAGCGACATCGAGCGCCAACCGAATCTGAAAATTTCGTCCACTCCACCGACTGAACTATAGTTAGCGTTATTAAGATACGATTACGAATATGATTTGGAATTTTGGTATGTGGTATATAAAAAGTGAATTAATCTGTTTCATTAATAATAATTAATAGAAGCATTAAGGTAGTTAACTGTAATAAAAATCCAAATTAGTTATTTAAAAAAAGCTTTTTTTTTCTGTCGCAAAAACTTTTTTTAATCATTCCGTGCTAGGGAAATCAACATAGGCAACCTACCTTCTCTCAAACAATAATGTAATAGTCAGAAAAAGGTTTACAGTATATACAAATGAACAGTCTAATGGAATACACATCAATTCTCAAAAAGACTGATTCTTTATTCGGTTAATTTAACTTCTACATCATCATCGTTATTCTCGTCAAAAATTAGCATATATACTCTTTTTTTTTTGCATTAAATAAAAATAAATATAACAAGGGCATAATAATATGTCTTATAAACACAAAAATAAAATGAAGTATTATAAGGTGAAAGTATTGGGGGGTTTGCGGTTGCTGATTTGACTAGCGCGTGTTGCGATACAACCTCCTCGGGACGATGGTATCGGTCGCATAAACGTTTTCCTACTTTGGCGTTTTTGCTGCGAAGAAAATAATCAGACAAATGGGTATCGCCGCCGCAGTTAGTGTCCACCCTCGGGGAGTTTTCAAAACTCCGCGAGGGCAGGGCCCTAACCGCAGTAGCAATTAACTACTTATATTGATTGCAATCAAGCTATACGTATATACATGGAGTGCAACTCACCGGTGATCTTGGCAACGTAGGGACTGCCCTTGATATGTTTATCGCCGAATTTAACCGAGATCTTGTACTCGCCGGGTGCTGTAGGCAGATAGGACACCGAGACGGTGCCGTCCTTGTTGTCGTGACAGGAGATCTCTGCCTTGCTCGGTCCCTCTACAGCTAGGGATAGACCTCCGGCACCTGCGCCCTTGGTCGAGATCGTGAAATTCCCGGGCTCGCCGCACACGCCGTAGATCAGACCGGGGCCGTAGGCAGTCACGTAGCCGCTGGCTAACGAGTCCACGTGGAACTTGAATGGCGAACCTGCGGAAAGGTGGCCCAACATCGTATATGGGTCTTTCGATATTTACAACTGTTGATTGACTGATCGAGGGAACTATTGATACATTTGGAGTGATGCAGCTCATCGTATAAAACATTAGGGGATAAGTATACATCTATAGACACTTGAGTCTGACCGAATCAAAAGTTTTCTACTTTAGAAATGTATGTATTAATTAATTGCACGGATAAACTAATTACAATTTACTATGATACAATTATTAAGAAATTTATGCTTCCTCACTTTGAAGAATATGAAGTGCATAAGACTCACGCGAGTCTTTTCTACGAGCTAATTATAATATAGCCATCAAAGAGGATCTTTGAGTCATTCCAATAGTTAACGCTCAGGTATAAATAATGCGTATTATTATTTACGTTATTATTTTTAGGCAAAAGAAAATTCTGAAATAAACTGGCGAGTCAGATGGCAGCAGCAGCAGCAGCGGCAGCGCGATATGAACGGGCGTTCCGTATTTCAGGGTGTAGCGACGTGCCGATGTATAAATGTCGACATCACGCGTATAGCTCAGCGCGTGCTAGCGCCGCCGCTACTCAAACGCGTTCGTATCATTAAAATTCTATTAACGGTTTGCCAGAGTACACATGGTCTTTCTGCGCGTTTTACTGCACAATAATTGTCAGGCTGATTTGAGATTTCTTTCGTTTGAGACGTTTAATATAATCGTTACCGATCGTTTTGAAAAGGCAATTTTCGTATAATTGACGTATAATCAAATTAAATAATTTTATGGATGAGAACATTTATTTGGTTCCAAATAGATAATTTATGTTGATTTATTGTGTATTAAAATAATTTTGTACTTTTGTAAATAAACATAGCACTGAATTTTCTTCCAAATCACTTTGAAAAATAGGATTTAATTATGAAATATTTTTAGTGAAAATCATAGAGAAATAGATGTTAATGTATGTACATGAAAAGTTTGACTCTTACCCTGAACGTGTTCGCCATTGTACTTGACGTAAACTTCATGAAGTCCCTCCTCACGGGGATCGTACTTGATGGACACAGTGCCATCGTGATTATCCTGGATCACGGGCTTGTCTACGTTTCCGCTGGGCATCTTAACTTCAGCTAAAATTAATGGAACAAAAAACAATTTCAATTAAAAAATCTTTCCCTTGGTCCTCTCTTACGATTTATATATATATATTATTTTAAGAATCCGATCGCTTTCACGCGACAGTACAGTACTAACTCGACAGACGAAAAAAGACTCGGTTGCTTTCAGAAATAGAAAAAATAAACGATCTCTTTCCCCCCTTTGAAATATCTCTCTCTCTCGAGTGAGAGAGAGAGAGAGAGAGTCTGGAGAACGATTTATGATAGGGGCCTACTTATAATATCAACGAGAAAGCGGAGGCCGAGTATGTATCGCGTCTCTTAGCGATTTTACGGCCCCAGCTCGTAGGAGAGATATTCTCGTGGAAGCGAGAGAGAGAAGGAAGAGAAGCTTCTCCGTGAAAAGGATTATGTGCGAGGGGGAGCCGTCGCGTGGACATTTTTGAACGATCGCCAAAAAATATACGCTTCAAGCTTCCGATTTCGCAACGACGGGAGAGAGACGAGGGAGATAGATAGATAGAGAGAGAGAGAGAGAGAGAGACAGAGACTTGGAGAAGCCATACGTCGCACGATAAAGGCAAAAAAGTCGCGGGAGCAAAATTAAATTAAATGGATAACAGACGACACGTGCAGAAGAAGGATATGCTGGGAACTCGGTATTAGGGCATTTTTATATTTTAAAACTGTGGCGATCTCGCACAATGCCTTTCTTTGTTCTGGGAAATTAGCATTTTCTAATTGCGATAAAGTGATTGAGTAACGTACATAATTCATAGTTGGCAAGCCGATAAATTAGTTAATAATGAATTTCAATCAAGTTTTCTCGTGTATAGGTCGGGTGAGTAAAGGCTCTATCGCAACAGTATTTATACAGTGATTTACGTTACGATCGCTTGGTGTGTAGCGTGTCTAAGACTACTAGCGAGATAAGGAATTTTTATGTTTGAAGCGGTGTTTTATACAAGTGAAAATTCAAATTCTTTTTTATCCGCTCGATCGATTTCGTGTCGGAATTAGCATACTTTATTATAAGACGGTACATCTGAACGCATTTAGATACTAAAATTAACGGCAAACACATGGCATTATTTAAAACAGTTTTTGCGCATCAGAAATTGATATTTTTATATCGGACGCTTGAGATGCACCGCATACAATCTTTCGTTGAGTAAAAATTTGCGAGAAAATTTTTTGATATTTATATGATAACCGAACTAGATGCATAGACTATTTTCGTACGTTAGATTAATGTGAAAAATATTCGCAATTTAACGGTAAACTATATACATATATTCAATTAACGTTACGTAAAAGGATACTCGACGTTGCTAAGACGTTGAATCTGAAAAATTAATACAAAATAAATATCCCTTCTTTTATGTTATACAAAATTTAGCTCATTCAATCTATGAAAAGATCAATAAAAATAAAAATATGCTATTACAAATATTGGGAACACATGTTTTCAAAAGAGACACTTTCAATCTAACTAATTAAGGTTCTCGCTCAATAAAAGTGATTTTTTTTTACTATTCTTTTGATTGAGTTATAAAATATTCCTGAAAAGCAGTAATAAAAGAACCACCATTATTATCGGTACTAAGGTACTGGAATCAACGACTACTTTCCCAGTGATTCCACTAAATGCAGACACATTTCCCAATTCAGAACGAGAGCTCAGTTACATAACCACAGTACCCCATGGTGAGCAACTGCACCCACCGATTCCAATTACTCGAATCTCACCCAGAAAGAAAAGTATAAAAGAAAACAAAAGAAATCACTGAAATCCGACCTGTACGCGTGCGCACGTAAAAGAGACTCTGGAAAATGAGGGGTATAAAGTTGAGTCCGTTGGCCACCTCCTTCTCCTCCTCCTCCTCCTCCTCGTCTTCGTCTTCCTCCTCCTCCTCGTCTTCTTCCTCTTTTTCTTCTTTCACCTGGCTCTTTTCCTCTAAGGGACAATCGTTGCCGTAGCAAATCGGTCCCTTCTCCGGCCTATCGATTTCGCTGTAAGTGATCGCCTTGAGTATGCTCTTGTAGAATGTGGACAATTCCTGCCAGGCATCGGCCAACTCCAAGTTCGACATATCTCTCCCCGTGGATTTATTTATTCACGAGCCTATCGAACCCCCCCTCGCTTTTGGCCACTCGATCCTTTACAGTTTATACTTCCGAAAGGTATATAAAATAGCCGATTGCTCACGATGCTCGATCTATCGGCACAGTTCCCCAAAAATGGTATATCTGTCTATCGTTCTCCACGCACGAATCTCATTGCATCTCGAGCTCTGTGACAATCTGTCCCGCGTAATACGTAATAAACCGATTTTCCCAGTGTATCGCGGCGTGTGAGCGCGTGATTATTACATGACTCGAGATGCGCACTGACGAATGATGTGTGTGCGGGGATTATAGAGGATAGAGCGAGCGCGAGGTAAAAAGAGTAGGGAGGGAGTGAGAGAGAGCGAAAGAAGGTCGATCGCGCAATATAAGGCGGCGAGTATCACGAGGTTTTTGATACCATTCGTGGGCGCATCTCCGAGCAGACTGAGGATTGAACCAGCCACGCTCTAAGATAGTATCGGAAGACGCTGTCGGTCCGCCCAGAAGCGGCAGCAGCAGCAGCAGCAGCAGCACCACCACCACGACAGCGGGATTCTTTTTTCTTTTTTTTTTCTCTTCCAGCCTCGTGTGTGCGTGCGTGTCTGCAGAGGTGGGCGATATATCACACGACCCCGGGGAGGCTTATGTTTATTAGAAGGTCTAGCTGCGGCAGGTCGTCGTCGTCGTCGTCGTAGTCGCGCACGGGTATAGGAGGCGTATATACGGCGACGACGGAGATGTTTTATTACGCGGAGAGCCGCGGCGAGGCGCGCGCGCGAGATTATAACTCGGTCGTGCTGCTATGCGCGTGCGAGAGAGAGGAGAGAGTGAGAGGGGCTGGAAGAGAGGGGGTGAGCAAAAAGGTTATAGAGGCGCGCGCGCGGGGCCGATGATCCAGCGGGCCAATTTCATCCGACGAGGCTCTGGGACGAGTCTGTGTGAGCGCACGCGTGTGGGTGACTCTCTCTCTCTCTCTCTCTCTCTCTCTCTCTCTCTCTCTGCACGAACAGCCGCTTGTCGTACTGACTCTCCAAGGGTTCTCGATCAGAGATACGCGTGATTCTTTTGGTTTGCCATGGAACTATCTCGATAGAATGATTGTAGATCTGTTGAGATTATTAGATGATATTGTACGTTAGGTAAACGCAATGGTAAAACAAACTCGTTCATGACTTCAACATCATTTTTCTAATAATTTTTCATAGGTTCGATCCATAATAGCTGATGTTTAATGGTTGATGCTTATTGTGAAAAAAAGCTCGAGTTTACTTCCCCTGTATTTGGTTATTGGTATAACATCATAAATATAGATTCGAAATCTAAAATGGAAATGGTGAAACCCATCTAAGGTCCAGTTGGGTTGTGTTACTATATACAAACATCGAAACCATGTTTTTCATGGGATATTGATTATTTTATCGCAATATCATTATATACAGTATTAATTGAAAAATCGGTTATTATACCTTCGTCGATACTGAAAATTGTATCCATACATTCAATAGCATAATTCTGACTCGTGGATTTCTATATATATATTTTTTTTCAATACAACGATTGAATGACATATAAGCATCTCAGTAGCTACTTCATTTGGAATGGAAAATAATCATAATTTTTGATTCTCGAAATAAAGAAAAGTAGGTTGTAATCGTACCTGCAGATCCTAAATAGAAAATCAGTAGGAACATATTTAATGTTGATCCGCGGACAACTTACAAATTGCTACCACTGACTCATCAAGCGCATTCATTCTCGAACGTATCAACACTTTCATAACGATTTCCACCCTAAAAAAATCATATCCACCTATGTTCAATTAATCGTTACATCCTTGCGATCTCTCCAGTACAGATCCTTCCAACGGAATCCTTCGACAAATAAAAAAAAAAGCAAATTTTCGGAAAAAAAATGAACGAGCGAATCTAAGAAGAGAGCATAATGCAAATGTGGGACACGCGCGGAAGAGTCATCGCCGCCTAGAGTCGCGAGTCGCGTACACACACACACAACTTTCTCGGGACACCGCAACTAATATTCGCAACTGTACTGCTCCACTCTCTTGTCGGTCTGTCGCTCGACAGGAAATCGCATTGCGAGCGAGCGTATCTCCGGGCGCGCGCCAAGTGAAACACGAGAAAAAGAGCCACACGAGTGCGCGCTTTATGATTAATAGCCTACCGCGTTATTCGCTTAGGCTCCTCTACCTCTCTCTCTCTCTCTCTCTCTCTCTAGTGCGCTGATTTTCATTGACTCGGGACGCGGCGCACGGCGTTGAGAGGAGCGAGTAGCGCTCGAGCTGCACCCGCGAATTTCAATTTCCCCGGCCTCGGACTGTTGCCGCTACTGCGGTATATTTTATCGAGGTTGCGCCCCGGCCCCAGCAGCTTTCCAAGGCTCGCGCCGCGCTCTTTTCGCAAGTTTATTCCTTACTCTCTTTTTTCATTCCCCGCACAAGATTACGTGTGCTGCTCAGCGGCGATATTCTTTGAGTATTTCGAGACTTCGCGAAATGATTCGATCGAGATACGAGTGGAATTTTGTTTTACTTGTTTAGTAAGATATGCGCAAGTGGAGCGATGAAACGAACAAATTAATCATTTCCCTCGTACTTTAGGGATAACGTTATATTACTGTTTTGATTTTTAACTTGTACGATTTCAACAAAAGAATATTTAAAATATCAAGTTGAACGTCTTGTTTAAGTATTTCAAGCGTAAATTAATCCGCATTTATATCCTGCAGCATAGGAAATATATGTGAGTATATAATTGGTTTGGTTGCTCAATTATTCGAGTGACTTAACTCGCGGCGAGTAAATTTTCAGTGCACAATTTCCGAAGTGTGCACGCGACAAGCAATTAATATCGAATGCCTTTTTTTTTCCAACTCGAACACAATTTTAGTTTGCTGCCCCGGTAATAAATATAAGTGTGTTCGGTAGTAAAATCCTTATTTTCATAACTGCGTTGGCAGCGTTTCATAAAGCCGCACCGTTCGTGATTCATTATACACGCATGACAATGAAATCAGCTATGTAGAGAAGGGAAGCAGCACGTGTTGTTTCTGCTCGCGGCTTTACTACTTAGTCTAGTGTCCAAAGAGCAGGTGTATACGCTTGTTTTCTTACGTCCAAACACGAATAAAACTATATTTATGATTGAGATTATTATATATTTGCCCGCGTTGCGAGATTCATTTGATCGTGACAGATGTGCCAAGTAGCGTTACTCACTCACCTTAAATAAATTCTTAATACAAACGTTAAATAGTCTCTCTGTAGGTGTCTTCAATAAATTTACGTTCAGTTCGAAAAGGAAATAGTGAAATAATATAAGGTTAAAATAAGGGACAAGAGAAAAGGATAAATTCCCTTTCTTAACATTTTTCACTAACATAATAATTATTGTACTTATTTCATAAGCATCGAATTTCTGATGCTTTGCGTTCCCAAAGAAAGATAAAAAAAAATACGAGGGGGTCGGTAATCGTTGAGAATCGCTAGAAAAGAATTCACCAGGAGAACTCATAAGTGTCTAAGCGGACGTTATTATACTCACATGCGATTTTTCCGCCGCCGATCGATGGCACAGGAATGCTGTTCAATCTTATGACGTTGAATTTCTTGCTCTCTTGCTTGGTGGTGCTGCTGCGCGTCGAGGACTTGAAAGTAGAGCTTTCCTGTACACTCGAGCTGTGCTGCTCGACGATGTGCTCCTCTTGGCGTTGATTCGTCCTTCTGCCCCGTCGAGTTTTATGACTAGTCGTCGTCTCCCTATACTCCTCCGACGCCTAAAACAGTTTTTTTTCGACACACACGCGCCGTATAAATATCGGATATAGTTTGCCAGTAGCTATGTATGTACACATACTTTCTCGCGCCGCCCTGCTTTTACGAGACTATCGAGACGTGTTATGGATTGCCGAAGACTGCGCTATAGGGCTATATCTATTTTTGCTCGGGAGAATACTACTTTCTGCCTTTTTATACGTCGGTTAACGAGACGTATCGAACAACTTGTATGGTAGTTCGGTTTGTGTATGTGTGCAAAAACAAGGAAAAGTTGATTTTCGAAAAGAAAGTTTTTTTTTAATATAAATTGAGCTTGAAAGCTGATTTTCGACTATGTCGAACTATCAGAGTATATAATTTTTACATTTTATTGCGTTCTCTGACAACTGCCGCACTTGCTTCATTTAAAAATACTTTTTCATTGAAAAAAAAATCATCTGAAAACTGTGTAAATATCTAAGGCCAGTTGAAAGCTTTCGTTTCAGTTGAACGAGACTTTCTTTACGCTGATACTGCTTACGCTAGTTTTGTCGTAAATCTATTTTCTCGCTTCAACACGGAAGAAGGAAATTCGTGTTAAATCTATAAAGGCAGGGCATGCTTATTTGAAAGTGTTAACGACATACTATAAAAGACAATTCAGTTTTTCGCACGATAAACTGATATTTCGCCAATGTTTACAGATCATTTGCGATGCATTCGTATTTTATGACTTTACTTGCAAATATAAATACATGTATTATATAGGTATTGCAAAATATAACGAACAAAATTCCATCTGAAAATTAGTCTGAAATATTTTGAAATGAACGGCTTCGACTTTATTTTTCAATTGCCGGGACTGAATTTCGAGTTTTTTTTTTTAAAAAAAGCTAGTGATTTATGACTTTCTTTGAGTTGAAAGAGCAGTTCAAAAACTCAAAGTCTCGTCTCGAAGAAAATCAAAAGAATCTGTAAAACGCCAAAAATAGTTTTGCTAACCGCAACCCAAAGCACTTTATTATAAAACGTCTTTTCTGTTTAGACTATGGCAAGAAATTAACAACATAAAATGTATCGTTCACTGACAGGTTCAGAATCATTGACCAGTGACAGGGTTAGTCCATTACAAACAGAAGAATTACATTCTACATTATTTGCAGATAAGAAAAAGTCAACTAATCCCTTTTGTTCCTCCTATATATATCTGAACATTACCTTAGTCCGCTAATACTCGACCCAAGTAAACACTGATCTTGTTCCCTAAATACCCTCAGTCAATTAAAACTTGCACATTCAATTAAGCAATCGGAATTTTTCAATCTCCCCAGAAACTCCAGTGCAAGCGAGCATCTCATATGTACGGTGCGCTCACCCAAGTAAAAATACAGCAGTGCGCCGCAAGCCCCCATACGAATGTATCAGCTCGAAATAGAAATTTAACGAAAAAGAAAAAGACAGTCGCGGCCAGCTTTCAATCATAAGTACAAGCGCGCCTAACCGAAAACACACTGTTAAATTCGCGCGCAATCCTGATTAAGACGTTAAGAGCATTTTACACGCGATGGTGCCGCCACATACATGTGTATATATATATGCGAGGATACGCGCGCGCATACGAAAATTGCCGTGCGCGAGCGACACCTCATTTAATTGGAATCTACGTATTACGCGCTGGGCTGGTCCTAAGCCAGATGAAGAAGATGCGCCATCTCACTCTCTGGCTCCATCTCTTATGTAACGCTAAACAGGGAGACCTATGCAAAATCCTGGGATGATGCGCGCGTCATGCAATGTCTCTCTCTCTCTCTCTCTCTCTCTCTCTCTCTCTCTCTCTCTGTGTGAATGTGTGCGTGCGCGCAGTGCTCCGTCTCTTTCTCTCTTTCTCGGGTTCTCTCGCGGCAAGAAAAGTGCCTGCTGTGCAGTTTAAACAGTTCCGCCGCGCGTCCCAACACCTGCCCTCTTCTTGTCACACACTCGATGGTCCCGATCGCGCTTGCTTTTCCTGCACCAAAACACACACACACATACACACACACACACACACACACACAGACACACACAAAAACACTTGCGCGCGGCTGTGATGCGCTTATTATTTTGCCTTTTTTAACTCCTTCTCCCTCCCCCCTCCCCCCTACCACCGGTTTTCGCGCGTACCGCCTTCCGAGAAATCACTATTTAGACACTCCGGTGCAGCAGCACCAGCAGCAGCAGTAGCAGCACACAACACACTTTCGTTTTAATTTGGGGCGTCGATTGGGCCGGTGCGCAACCGAGTCACGGGGACGCGTGATCCGCGCACACAGACACCGCGAAGAAATATCGACTGCCAGCCCACGCACTTTCCGTGTTGTTGCGTGATATTTAGGTGTTTTTAGTCGATGATGCCTTGAACGGTTCGTTGGATAATACTCGCGTTATATTTCGTCTAACGATATTTTAACAAAGGAGATGGTTCGAATTGAAAAAGATGGTAATTTCGCTATATAGTTATTAGCAGTTGTACACCAGTAAATGAACAATTGGTTTAGCTCTGGGAGCTGAGCTATTTATCTTCTCAAAATTCATTAAATTTTCAAATTCGATAGGTTCGCGGAATGCAAGATTTTAAACTTAATTAATTTTGTACATCTATTACTATGATAAAGTAAAAGGTTATAACAATACTTTGTTTTTATTAATTTAAAGAAATGACGGTATAAAAAAATTAGTATAAGCCGATAATTTACAACCGCAGTGTCTAAAATGTTTTATACAAAAATAAATTCTTTCAATCGTTAAAGGCTTCAGCG
>UELV01145591.1:0-10026 GCA_900490015.1 Megastigmus stigmatizans | reverse complement strand
TATATATATATATATATATATATGTATATCTAGGTCACAGCTGCAAACGCCGGTGCAAGCTCCGCGCGGCCGATAGAGAAAGCGAATGGAAACGGCACAATATTTGGCGAGCCGATAAGCGCCCAGTCGCGTAATAACACTGGCCATGGGGCAGCGTCCGGCGCATCGCGCGGACCCAATAATATTTTCCCGGTAAGTCAGTTCAGCGGCCGAGAGAGAGAGAGAGAGAGAGAGACCCGCTGCAGACTATAACGCCAGCTAATGCGGATAGAAAATGAGAGATAGCCAGAGGCAGAGAGACGCTCGATTGGCCAGTATGCATAGATTTTACTCGATTGTCATACACACGATTTGTATGACCGTATGAGTGCACGTGTACACGTGTGTGCGTGCGTGTATACGAGCGAGCGAATGAAATTTACATTTTCAGAGCGAGAGAGGGAATATATACACGCCCAACTCTATTATCGATGCGTTAATGCTCGCGTGCCAAGTTGTGGCCCTGCAGCTTTGCAATGAATTCGCCTGCGATCGCTATGCGCTGGCTATAATAGTTGCGATTTATGGTCCTCCATGACGCTGTGACTCTTTTGTGACTATCTCTAGACTTTGCGTATAATACGAATCTTTGGAATACCGATGCCTATGATAAAAATAAGGAAGTTGCAGTGAGCAAAATTCGAAAACGTCGTTATACAGTGGCAGGATAAACTTTCACATGCTCGCGACTCTCGTAATATAAAACTGGTTATAACGCATACCAATGTCGCATTCAATTTTGATTCTTTATTATTGATGGTTCAAAAGTTATAGCTATATGGATCGATACATATTGATCCGATCTTATCTTTATGACTGCAAGCCCTTGGCTATACTAATGCGCTACTGATTAGATAAGGTCAGCGAATATTTAGGTAGTCCGTAACAGAGAAGATCCTTTGATCAGCTTAGCTGACCTCGTCGGGATGCTGTAATACGCATGGATGAATAATATTGAACGCTTTGCCATTTCTATATTGAAGCTGTATTGTGTGTAAAAGCCTGTATTTCAAAGTAATTTTACACCGATGGAAATAAGTTCATGAGACCGATTCAGTGATCATGGAAGCGGCTCTGTAAGCTATTAATATTTGAACTTTGATTTATTATTTATCCATCTCTTGATTCCAATCTTTGAATTATTACTATTTCAGCAGTTGAACCAAAGTTTAATCTACTTCCTTATGCTTCAGAACGTTTATGCTAGAAATGATTATTTATTTACTTTTACATAAAAAATGATGAAATTTTATTTATTTACAGTTTAGTTTAACTTCGTTTATGAAATTCCATTTGGTATTCAAACTAATTGAGAGAGTTTCAAAATGCACTTTTTACAATGCAACAATTTTGACCTACACGAATTGTGAATATTTCATGTGAATTGTACGTACCTAGCACAGCAGGTATACATGCCAAATTGCGTTTGCTCCTTTTGGACTAGCCCCACTGTATGGCTTTTTCTGACAGTAATAGAGCGAATAAATAAACTGTAAATTTGAAGCATTTGGTATGTCAAAAGACTACCAAATGCCACTTCTCTATTTATATTTAGTTATTTTTCGACAATCGATCGATTCAACAATTCAACATCCTTTCAAAATTATAAAAAGATGATAATTTAATTAAACGGCTATCACTTGGTTCGCAATTTCATTAAAATACAGTTAGTCATTTATAAATTCACGCTGTTAGTTAACAGATCGAATGAAATCAGTAATTAAAGCAGTCTTGAGTCATTTTACAGTTGTAAGTCACTATCGATATCCCAGTGGAACACTTCTAACGAGGCCTGCCTGCGCTTCTCTCCTCTCTCTCTCTCTCTCTCTCTCCTTTTTTTTCTCTCACACGACTACCCAACCACATTCTTCTTTTATCCTCTCTTTTTTACCGCACACTGCTGCGCGGCTTTTTCTTCCTCGCTCTCTTCTTGTTTTGTTCTCTCTCCCAGCACCCCTTTTTTCGTTACTCGCGGCGGCTGAACGATCGAACTCGACTGCCGTCAGGGGAAAACGCGTCTCTAATTAAAGAGTCCCAGCAGCCATCGAACTGCGGACCATAAAATGCTTCAAGTGCTCGCCCATACTCTAGTAAAGAGCGTCAATTCTTTGCTGCGCCGCGCAGCTCCGCAGTTCCGCAACGCGAGGCTCTTTACTTCTCGCTTTTTTCCACCGCACCGGAAGCCGAGTGTTGAATCGGCATTTCTGCGCGCTCGAGCTTCCTCGCCTCTCGCCCGAGGAATTTATATAGGATAACACTAGTCCCCGGATCCTCATTGTTTATTCGGGGATTATTAATTTATCCTTGCGATGCGCATACTCGCGATTAAATGATTATTAAATCGCCAATTTGATTGCGCTTATCGCGCATTAATTATTATTATATTCTACTGGCTGTTTATTATTTATCCGTTTCATTGCGGCATTATAATTCATCAGAATTCATTTCATTATATTTTATAATTTATGTATTTGTAATAAAAACAAAATCAGTTTCTGAAAAAATTATAAGAATGTAAATTTACATTTTATCATGCAATAGGAATATTTAAAGTAGAGTATACACATTAATGCACGCAGTTAAAAGATTTAAATTATTCTACGCCTTAATATAAATTTTCCCGGTCTCAGAACGAGTTAAATAACAGTTTAATGGTTAAAAGACCATTTTAACTGTATCACACATAGATGTATACGCATACAGGGTTCCCCATTCGATCGTCAAAAAAAAACTGCTTCTCTCCAACTTAATTCCACCACCTCAAATAAACTCAGCCGTCAAACTAATTCAATCGTCTTGCTATAACACCCAAATTCAGCCAGGCCATCAAGTGCAAACGCAAACAGTTTAAAATCCTTTCCCAACAAAAAAAAGGAAGAAAGAGCAAACAACTGTCGACGGTCTGTGAGTCGTCGTTTTCCTGGTCGTTCGAAAGCTCATTACTCAACATCGACGTCGCCAAATAATTCCAAGCCTGTGACGGTATAACCGTCGACGGCTGCAACTCGCTCTCTAAGATAAACAATCAATCGAGCCCCAGAATTGAATTTAATCCTGGAGCTGCGGGTCGCAAGCGTACGAAAATAAAGGGGTACGTCGCAAACGCGTTGGCCTCTGTCGATCGCACGGGTCAACTTTCCCACAATCTAAAATGTATCGAGCGAGAGATTAGATTAGCCGCGGGTATGGTGAGTAGGAGTGGGGGGGCCTTCGGAGGCAAGTAACCATTGCAGCCGAGCGACGTACTTAGCTGAACTATCTGTAAACAGTACATGTTGGTACCCACGACCGTTGATCGAGTTAAAAGCTCCTGCATGCAGGTCCCAACTGTGCAGGCTTACACAGAGAGAGAGAGAGAGAGAGAGAGTGGCGGTGCACGTATCGCTAGCAAACTTCGTTTAAGAACATAATTCATGAGCTGCGAGGAGAAGCTAATTTGGCGAGCTGCCTCTCTCTATACACCTCGAGGCGCCTCTTCCTTTTCTTTAATTCGCTCTTTATGTCGAGCCAAGAGTAATGTACGGTGTGGAGCAAACTTCGCGGTTCGTGCAAAGCTCGCGGCTATCGATCGTTCTGTTTGGAGGCCTTTTTTTTTTGTTAATGGTGAAAGAGGAGTATTTCGGATGACGATGTAGAAAAGGATATCTTTCGCAGTTATCAAAATGTACTATCGGAGCCTGGATGTGAAAGCGGTGAGTAATTTACTCTCTGTACGAGTGCTAAACTGGGTTAGCATTTGACATGGCTCGAAACAACTGTCAGTTTCCTCGGACGGCCATTCTATTTTGAAAACGAGCTTAATTTCTTTTTCAAAGTCAAAACTCACAGAAACTTTTGGACTTTTTACGAAAATTATTTGTATTCTCGTAGCTTTTACTATTATTCCGCGACATGCTAATTATAAATAAAAAGAGTTTTGTGAATTCATTGGGCTTCGGAGCACGAATATTATCTTGAGATACAACAAACTTGCACTCAGTTTTAAAAGCACTCATAGTTATTCTCCAATGTTTTTTCTGCATCGTAATAAATCATCTCAGTATATTCAAAAGTACTACAATTAAAAAAAAGAACCAAGTCCTAAGACGATGCATTACCATTAGTTAAATTTAAACAACAACAAAATAGAAATTCCCTTGTACAATATGAAAAGGAAGCAGCTCGGAATAATACGCTCAAACGCAGTTTCCTTGAAACCCCAATCGCATCGCGGCACTGCTGAATTATTTAAGCAACGCTCGCTCCCTTTAAAAGCATTAAAAAAATCCTCTAATTAGAGCCGTAACGAAAAAAAAAAAGGGCAAACGAGCAAGACACGAAAAAGGTACTGCTTTGATCCACCAACGCGTACCGTATACACACATATACACATACATAAAGTGTACACGCGAGAAGCTACATTCAATTTACACCGTAGGTGGTGCGGCAGAATTTTTTCGCGCTAAAAGCCTCCACGAACCCGCGCGCTCGCGTAATCCGGCATGCAAATGCAGCCCGAGCGATTTACATTTCTCTTAATTTGCACAATAATGGGGAGTCGCGAACGCGCCAACGCCGACTCACTCGTTATGCACCCCTCCCCCTATACACATGTATACACATATAAGCAGAACCCGCGTCGTCACAGCTGCCGTTACAGCCACTCCCTCTACTGCGCTTATCCATACACGCGGCCCCATAGTGGCGCGCCTCCGACAAACTTTTCTTACCTCCGTTTAATTTATACACGCGCGTTCCGTGGTAAAAACGCTAGAGGAGAAAAAAATAGAAGGATTTGCACCGCGAGATCAACACTGAATCCTGCACGACTCTCTGTCTCACTGGGTGTGTATACCTGCAGCATTTTCACTGCATCGGGGAAAAGCTCGCGACTGTCGTGTCCGCTCGTCCCTCGTGTATAGTCTGTTCCGGGGGCTCGATTAATTCCCTCGTACGTTCGTACAGTTGTTTTGGTCGGGACAGGGGCTGGGTTAATCGACTCGTCGACTTTATACTATCCTTTGCTTTTTATGAAAATGGCCTTGCCTACGTGTGTACTTTGCGTTCGCTCGTTGCGCCAGCTCGTTTTACCGCGGAACTGTAGTTTTGTCCTTTATTAAACCGCGAGAGGTTTTGGTTGCAAGTTATAGGCGAGAGATTAAGCTCTCACTGAGGTAAAGACTGATGAATGGACGAAGCTGAAACACACATATACCTATACGTATACTTGTATTATATACATGTATGTAAATGATGATGGAGTTTCGTTGCTCGGCTTTGGGACTCGTTACCTCGGCTACAGCTGAAAAGTTTCAGCGAGAAAGCGCGAGCAGTAATAATACTTTCGAAATTACTTATGTTCCTTTTCTATGAGCTGACTTGACGTGCATAAGATGTCTGAAATCAAACATTATAATTTTATACAAGGTCGTACTTTTGAGCTCATTAACAAGACGTGAAAAATACGTTTCAACACGTTTTTGCAGAACGACTCCTAATTTATATCGCCAAAGAAAAGAAAAATGGTGCTACAGAGAGTTGCAGTGATACTCGAGCATTTCGTAAAAAGCGATCACGCGTAGAGGTTGTCATCGTGTATACAAAAGGAAAACGCTGAAAACGCACCAGATCAGCAGCCGCTCCAATCGGGTGTATTTAAACCCCTATTTTTCTCTGTAGAGGAT
Organism: Megastigmus stigmatizans; assembly: GCA_900490015.1. Lineage (NCBI taxonomy): Eukaryota > Metazoa > Arthropoda > Insecta > Hymenoptera > Megastigmidae > Megastigmus > Megastigmus stigmatizans. Next base: position 4,324 of record UELV01145591.1, on the reverse strand, counting down.
GAAAAATGAAACGCGAGCCATAATGCAGCCCTTCCCCTTCTCCTTCTCTCACTCTCTCTCTCACTCAGTCGCTCGCTCTTGTCGGCTAGCCTTAATGAAAAGTGCCGAGTGTACAGAGCCTAACGATGATGCACGGCTGGTGGACGCGGTTGTGGTGGTTAGCGAAGGGAGGGGCAAACGACCCCGATAATTACGCGAATATTGGGATGGGGAAGAGCTGCTGCTGCGTCGCTGCACGCATGTGTGTGTGTGTGTGCAGCTCTGGTTTGCGCTTGTCCACCCTTTCTCCCCCTGCACATTGCGCGCGAGGCCAGTTATTACAGCTACGTTTTATGTCTATCCGATAATAGTGCAGGACACGTCCAATGGGATTTATCTGTTTTCGCCCAACTCTCGGGCAATTGCGCATTTTTATCATTTATTTTTCTTCTGCTCCCTCGTAGTCGCTATTGTATTGGGGCTGCGCGCGTATTGAAGATTGTCCGAAACATCTTGTGTTTCAATTAAAGTTGCAATCGCTTTCCAAAAAGAAAAAGATAAAACTTTGTGTATATAGATAGATTTTTATCCTTTGATTGGATCACTATAAATATAATGAAAAGAATAACCTGCTATTTTTAGTAGAAAGTAATATGGTTAAATTACAATTGAGATTAAATTGAAAGTTGAATCGTATCTATATGTATTATTCAGAACCACTATGAATAATGTCAATCTAATTATGTATACATGCATTCATCAATAGTAACAGCGCCGTGTATCAACAGAAGACGTTAATATGTTGATCAATATTTAATGTGCCCAGCATATACTTTGATAACTTCGTTGCGCTTCTCCTTTCTACGTGATTGCTATTTCAATCGGTCTCAGGCGGCTCACGTGATTTATTATTTTCAATGATTCATTTATTTTGAATTCGAGTATATTTCAAATCAGCAATAAACCTCAAAAAATTACATGATTGTGCAAATTGAAAAGTATGAAGTATTAGAAAGTCGATGCTTTAATAAACTAACATAATAAGTACCTATATTTGTTTAAAATTAATAGATAAGCCCCGATTACAGTCTGACATGGTGTTTATACTCAATTACTTACAGTTTTATTAATTTAGGATATTCTTTGTGACTATTATAATCTAAATAGCCCGCATACGACAAATTAACAGAACTCAATAAGACAATTACAATCAAATTGAAATTTTATTGCAAAGTTTACAAGCTCTTTTCGGGTCGGTGTCTAACGAGAATGAACAAAAAGCTCAGTTTTTTTTTATTTACTTGTCTCGCAAGCGATTCAGTTCTTTTTTCCTTGCTATGGAGATATAAGATAAACTTAAATTTTTAAACAAACGCCTCTAAGGCCCGCCTTTACGTTCTCCATACTCCTGTGCGACTGTCATCGATTAATTATAAATCGGTGGAAGGGAACTATACCCACGGACAATTGTATAATTCGATTGCCGCAACACGGCCTCCATAGCGATTGCAATCACATCGCTATGTCTAAACGTTTGTATCTTTTTTTTTACTTTATTCGTTTTACGTTTTACTTTCGATCTCGCTAGACAAAAGCATAATTATAATAATCCGTCGGGAACATTCTTATTTTCATAAAAGATAAGAGAGCTAATTTTCAAATATTATATTATACATCATCGCAAGTGCATTATTTTATAATTTATAATTGACATGATGAATTAAACAAAATGTAAAGTGTATACAAATCGGTCTATGTCAATTGCATGCATCCCTATGAAAATAAAAAAGGCTCTTTTATTGCTTAAAAAAAAAAAAAAAATTTGAATGTCCCCATCTAGTAATGCGGAAGAGCCCAAGAGAGTTAGGCCCTGCTAAATAAATGCTCTTTAGAGGTCACTTCTCCACAGCGCAACTCCAAATAACAGGATCGCGAATACCTAATTTTCCGGGGCTCTTGCAGGGAAAGTCCCTCGCAGAGGTACAGAGAAGAAAAATAAATAGTAGTCTGTCCGAAACAAGCACTCCCATTCCACGTGCACACTTACACACAGACGTACACACGCGCCGTATACAACAATTTAACCGCTCATTAACCGCTTGGCCACTCCCGCAGCAAAACGTCTACAAGCGTACGGAAAGGAGGGGAAAAAAAAAAGAAAGGTCTTCGCTCAGCCGGAAGAAGAGTAGCTGGCAGCTAGCGCAGACTTCTTTTTAATCCAGTGTTCGTAGTCGCGTCGCGTCGCATCGCACGCGCGCTAACCCATTTAATTCGCGCCAGCTGCAACTGTCGAGCGGCGCTCCAGCCGCACTCGCCGCGGGAAATAATCATAAAACCATCCCCGTATATATAGTCGGTGCGAGCGTAAATTCGTCGCTCGATCTCAAGACGCTAATGCGCGCACGCGCGTCCCTCCCTGCCCCCCCCACTTCACTCCCGCAGCTACATTGCGATCTTCCCTCGTCGTAAGAGCTGGCTGCAACCTTTCTCCGCGTTGTTCTTACCCAGCTTCTATCAGCGGATCTCTCTCTATGGCTGTGCAAGGACGGCAGAAGCACTACGCGCCAGACACGCTTCCTCGCTATAGGCTACGATCCTGAGTAACGAACTGCTAGTGCTGGAGTGGAGCTCTCGGGCCTGGTTTAATGCGATTCCGGCGGCGTTACTCGCGGAACGTCGCCGAGCTATCCGACTGCAGTCGTTCACCGACCCGGCGGCGGCAGCAGCTTCCCTGACTCCCCGCGTGGAACCTGGGCTGCAGCCAGACGCTCGCCAACTTACTAATTCCGGGAGCTTTTGCCGTTGGCTTTCTTCGTTTTATTCCATTGCCAGCTCCTCTATTTCCTGCTCGACTTCTATTTTCTTTACTTGCTGAATTCTAGGTAATTCGTATCTTTTCAAATGGATTATTTCAACTTATTAAATAATCTCCAATCGACGTGGCTATAATGAATTTCATTAAAGGAATAAAGATATATCAATGAATGGAATTTTGAAGATTTGAGAATCATTAGAAAAGAAGCTCATTTTTTATAGCTTATACCGAGTAACTTGTTCAAGCTAATTTGCCGACAGTTACTTCCAGTTTAAGTTAATGCAAAGGAAAATTATGTGCGAGGATACAGCTAAAGTGCAGGACTTAATGAATTTTTAGAATTTAAGAAGTTGAGTTGTCTGAAAAGAACTGTACGTAAAAGGAGAAGAAATTAAAACTGGAAATTAGCTTCGTTAGAAGTTTATTATTATGTGCATACTAGTTGAAAATTAGAATCGCGATCAACCGTAATTTAAGAAGATCACTTTTAAATTAGACGATTTTTTTTTTCAAAAATAAACAAATATAGTTATACAATTTCTCATTGATTAAACATAATCTGATTCTATAATATATTTTAATTTTCGTCCCAGTAATTTGTACAAGTATTCAACGTTCTAGTCTTGGAGTACTTGAGAAATTACCACGTATATTTCAAGTCTTTTTTGGCTCCATTCTTCCTGCTGAGATCTTGTTTTCATCCACTTAACGTTGGAGTTACGTAACATTCGTACAATTCTTAATTACTTTAATTTGCTTCTGGAAGATGTAATGTTATCTTTAAATTTCTAGGAATTAGAATATCTCTCTGCAGTAAGGAAATTTCTAATATTTACTCACTTATACCCTAGCGACTAGTACAAGTTGTAGTAGACGGTCCTTCCAGGTTTAAGGTAATTCTTCTGAGCAAATCTTATTTTTACCAGTATTTGTACATTGGAATATGTTTTAGTATTATTATCGTGATTTTTAGTCGTTTATAGACAGTTTTTTTTACGATCCCTTTCGTATTGTTTATTCGAAAGCACAAAAAGAAATAGAGCACACGTTTTAAAAATTCACAGGTTTTTTCGCATAAATTTAATGCAGGTGGAGAGTGTGAACATTTATAGGCATCCCTATTAGTCAGCCGATAATCGTATCTCTGAGAAATTAACGACTTTTCTGCGCATTGTTGTATAATCGAAGCTTGTAATCAAAATGCATCGCACCGTGCTGAGTTACACGAGAAACATTTTATTGCGCTACATTTAATTAAATCTCTTCACAAGTGCAGAGGAATATTTCGAATTTACTGCAAATTAAATATCTAGACGATTTATCTGGAAATAATTTGAATATATCTTCGTACTAAACAAATACAGTTTATTTTATAAAAAACTAAGTTTTATAATGCATTGTTTGACCGACGCAATAATTACTTTAGAGAACGCACAGCTCATTTTGAAAATTATTCATAATTATTCACGAGACGATGTGTAGGTTAACGCTTTTAAATAAAATTTTCGTTTCTCTTTCGGTGGATATATA
>UELV01145587.1:0-14240 GCA_900490015.1 Megastigmus stigmatizans | reverse complement strand
CTCTCTCTCTCTCTCTCTCTCTCTCTCGTTCACAGTCCACGGGCGATAGGGAAGATAGTACCTCAACGACGTACTTATCAGCTCCTAGGGCCTGGGCTTTAGCTTAAAATAAAGTTTTCGATACGACTGACAGAACTCTTATCTTACTACATTTTTACATCTATTGCAATAGGCTAGAGTGTTTTGGTTATATATTAAAACATCATCTGGCAATTGTTCTTGTGTATTTAAAATGAAAAAAAAAAAATGAAAGCAGCAACAGCAGCGCTGGCAGTGACAAAAAAAATGAAAGAAATTGGGTACAATACAAATTTGTAATTATCATTATTAAACATTTGATAAAGCGATGTTTCAGTAGAAATGCGCCAAAATTGTTTGGGCATGTCTTTCCATTTCCGATCTGAATCTACTTCAATTCGCACACGTAATTTTGATCAGACGTTTAACAACTTTCTCCCCACAGCCGCGTAACGCCGATGATGCAGATAGGAAATGTCTGTCTGTGACAGGGAATAACCCGGGCCAGCTCACGGGTAAATTTTTGAACTTGAAAGCTGAAAATCGGGCGTATCGGCCGCTGCGAGTGTAACGGTGCAGCAGCGACAACAGCAGCAGCAGCAGCAGCAGCAGCAAAAACAAGGAAAAAAGTGGGGACAACAACAATCTCGGCGTCATTTAATCTGGCTGTAGAGCTGCAGAGTGGCCCGACGGGCTTTCTGTTTTCCGATCGACGATGCGCCTCGATGATCGCGTTTCGCGACGAGTGGGTCTCGTCCCTTCGCTGGCAAAAAAAAAACACTCGTACACGGTGCGGAATGGGAAAAAGGGGGAAAGTCTGTGTGTCTCTTTCTCTCTCTCTCTCTCTCTCTGTTGCTCCGGCTGTCGGGTTGGCGGGCGGGGCTCGCAGCCGTTCCTACGGCCCTGGTCCCCTTTGCTCCCGCAAGCTTGGCTCTCGCGAGAGAGAGAAAGAGAGAGAGAGAGAGAGGGGGAGAGAGATGAAGCGCGAGCTGCCCCCACCCGTCGGCCTCGGTGCGAGCCTCCATATGCGCGCGCGCCTCGGAGTCGATGCGCCTGTCGGGCCTCAGTCTCTGCTCGGCCGTCGGTGGGGCGGCGTCGCTGCTCACGCTATATCAACACACGTAGGAAGCTGCAGCGGTAGGCAGGCAGCCAGGAAGGAGAGGACAGACCAGCAGCAGCAGCAGCAGCCTCAGCCTCAGCCTCAGCCTAAGCAGTAGCAGCAGCCCGAGCCCAGCGCTCCAGCAAACCTCGTCGCTTGGCGAATGCAGCAGACGCCTGGAGGCGGAGTGGTGCGCGAGCTGCCGCGATCGTCGCGAGAGGAGCTCCACTAGCGCCCGGCCATACCACCGCCACGGAGCAGTCAAGCAGCCTCGGCACGACGGAACTCGCGGGCCGAGCGAGACGGAGCAGCGCCCGGGCAGGGCCAGGGCCAGGGGCGGCTGCCGTCTTTGGGCTCGAGGCGGAGCAGTCAGTGGCCTCGGCTCCCTCGGCACCCTCGCTATCCGCGCGAGCCTCACCGGCCCCGGAGATCCTGCAGCCTGTAGTGGGAGCAGCGGTAGCAGCGGAAGCAGCAGCGGCAGCGTTGGTGCAGTCGGCGGCGCGAGCACGACGACGCCGTGTCGGTAGCGGTAGTAGTAGTAGTGCGGCTCGTAGTCACGGTGGCAGCGCCGGCGGCGGCGGCGATAAGCCCAGCGGCAAGATTTCGGGAAAACGCCAGTGTTGTGTGCGCAAGTGCAATATCATTAAGAGGAAGAAATTGGCCGCGAACAAGTTGAAGAAAAATTGTGCGTTAGTTGGATACGTCGTACGCGATATGGATTGGTCGGTCAAGGCGCGCCGAGCGTAAGTTCAATCATCAATTATGCTTAGGTACTTACTCCAGCTTGCTGACAGTTACTGTGACTGTCCCTTCCCGCCCAGATATGTTTAATAACTCCCAGCTGCTGGCTCCGTCCCTCTGAGTCTCTACCGACTCCTGGGGAGACTCCTGGGGAGACTGCGCCGGACAGCCATCACCACCACCTTTGTTCCCCGTTGACCCGAGTTCCTTAGCTGCGAATAGCACGCGAATTACGTGCCCATTAAATTCGGCCGAGTCCTCGCGGGTTCCTCCGACTCGCTCGCACTTATGTAACGGCGGAGTTTTGGGCCGCCGCTGCTGCTGTCGGCGTGCTGGCCGCCACTCCGCTCTATTAAAAGCCCCTAGTGCCGTCCGTGCGGCTACCGCAAACGCTTCTGCAGCCGCTCTTCGGCCAGCTCTCACGGAACTCGTTTCTCGGTTTTCCACGCATATCCCTTCTACATCTACTTCTACTTCTTTTTCCTCTTCTTCTTGGTACTTTTTTTTTATCATATTTAAGTTTTTTCACGTTTACGAGGGAACGACAAGAAACGCGTGCAAAGAAAAGAAGTAATCGCGAAGGTACGACGACGAATGAATCGCGGCAGTTGTGGCTACAGGGATATTTTGTAATTCTGTCCATAGCGCGCGGACGCGTATAAGCCTCTTTTCTTCTTCTCCTTCTTCGCCTCGCTAGTATACAACGACGCGTTCGGATATAGTAAAAAGAACATAAAGTCCGAGGAAAAAAAAAGAATACACAAGAACCAAATACTTTTTCGCAGGAAAAAATGCGCCGAGGCATCCAACGACGGTTTTTATACTCGCGAAGCCACTCCGGAAATTCCCTCCGACGGATTCAGCTTGACAGTCAGAGGCGAGACGAGTTCCTTACGCATTCCAAGGTAAACAGCATAAAATTCAACTTCTTTCTACTTTTTCCAACCAAACCGCCAAAACCCCTGTCTGTTTCTCTCTCTCTCTCTCTCTCTCTCTCTCTCTCTCTCTCTCCCTCTTTCACTCGCAAAGCTTGCTTCCCCGGAAAGGAAAGCCAACCCTTTCTCAGCAACGACTCGCAATTTTCAAAAACTCCCTCCCGCAACTCGGAAATTCACGGAGGATCTCGTGTGCTAGAGCTGCGCATACGTAGGCGCACAGGGTATAGTCGCGTACGCGCCGGCGCTTAAAGTACATCTCGGCATGCACAGTGGAGTAGAGAGATGAGGGATAGGAGGGAAAGGAGGGAAAGGAGGGAAAGGAGGAGAGGAGTCAGGCGGGGAGTACAGCAGCAGCAGGGAGTGCGCTCGACGGAGAAGCCTTATAGAGCGCGTGTAGTCGCGGAAGGAGGAGGGGACGGGGAAAAAAGAAACGGCCTGCACGGAAGGGAGAGCGTGCGCGCGGCGAGGAGGGTCGGCGAACATGTGGCGTACATGCGGCTTACACGCGAGGCGGAAAGCCGCCGCCAAGGAGAGGATGCGATGTGTACGTGCATTATATACATATATATGTACTTTTATATATATACACCCAGCTCTCTCGCTCTCTCATGAGAGATTATATGCGCTATATATGTGTTGTACATGTACACACGCATGCTCGCTCCTGCGTGTACGTGTAGCTGCTGTACGGGGTCTGGAACGCAAAGATCACTTTGTAGAGCGGATGCGTCGAACACGAGTCCCCAAGCGCTTATTTCCGTCTGCCGCAATTCACGAACTTCCCACGAATTCCCTTTTCTCTCTCTTTCTCTCTCTCTCTCTCTCTCTCTCTCGCTCTCTCGCTCTCTCGCTCTCTCGCTCTCTTTGTCCTTGAACAACAGAGCCTGCAGTGTGCAGCGCAGTCCTTCCTTCCGTCGCCAATTGTTCTTCTCGTTATTTTGGCTCCCAGACTTTTTGGACTTGCAGCTTTTTACGAGCCCTCCATTTTTTTTTCAAGCTCATCCATATAGTAGTAACAACAGCAGCAGCAGCTATACAGTCAGTGGACACTGGACAGTACAAAACCAGTCCGCTGATTTACCGACAGTTTTTTCAGTGTGACTCGGTGTGATACGTGTTACGCGTGTGCTCGGAGCAAGATAACAAAAAAAACCGAGAGGAACCAACGTACGTGACTAATGCAGGTGATTTTGACGAGTGCTCGCGGCTAAACGGCAATGTGACTAAACTCTTTCTCTCGCTCTCTCTCTCTCTTTCTGCCTCGGTCTGAGTGTACCGCCGCGGTAATCACTGACGAAAATGTGCCCGCAAGTATGAAAGCAACTATAAACTGTGAACACGAATTAAATGTCCACGCGAAGGAGAGAAGCCGAGTAGTTGGGGAAGGCTGAATGCTGTATGTATATGCATTTAAATGTCTCGCGGGGCGGCCCCGAGGTGGAAAACTAAAATTCCACGCATCGCTTAGCACACGCGATCGATCGCTTCCAACGTCCCTCGTCAGGGGCTGTGATGGCGTGAGTTCGTGCAGCAGCAGCAGCAGCAGCATAGAGTGTCGGCCTCGCCTTCTTCCATGGGAGACTATGTCTATGTGTGTGTTTGTATATATATATATATATATAACGAGTATAATTACATGCATACAGATATAGTCGCTGTGAAAGGAGACGCGTGTACTCTGTCCGTGGTTTTCGAGCGCTGCTGCACCCCTTGTGCTATACTGGAACTCCGAGTGCTCCCTATATACGCCACTTCTCTATGGAGCTCCAAATTCAACTGAAATTTTAGACCCCGCCAATCGGATGGGAAGTTTTTTTAAAGAGACATTCACTTCGCTGGGATCGAGTGACCTTATCGAATTAGTGATTGCTGTCATTACATTTTGTCATCCAACTTATAGATAATAGACGAAAAGAAACAAAGCCGTTACAGAGAAGAAAAAATTGGAATGTAGCAGAGCACTCGGAGCAGCAGTGACAGCCGCAACTCGTGCACTAGCGGATAAATAAGAATCGCGCGCTGCGACGGGGAGCTGTTTAGCTGGGATCTCGGTTGCGCGGCCTTCCTTTGAAATACCAAATTAACGCGACTTATCGGCTCCCCGTACGAGAATGGCCAAACTTCCATCGGGCTGTGCGCGCACGCGGCTGAATTAAAGGGAAAAACGTGAGGATTCGTATCGATCGACGCTCGGCAACGATGGCGGCGGCGGCGGCGGCGGTGGCGGCACCAGCAAGCGCACTTATCGCCGAGCGTGTCTCGTGGGAAATTCACGCGCGCGCACAGGCTGGCAGCTGCTTCTGCAGCACTATACCGCCGTACGGCGCGCCAAGAGTCACCGCAGAAAAGGCGCTCGTGAATGGACCTATTAGAGTGAAAGACCTATTGCTTCTGCACCCAACGCACACACACTCAAACATCCGAGGGTACAAAAAAAATCTCCCATCGGGTCTAGTTGGGGCCCCTCTTCGCAAGACTCTCCTCCTCTTCGCCAACAGCTCCAACACACACACACACACACACATACACGTATAGACTCATTCGCACACACATACACGCGCAGACATACGGGCACAATGCGTGGCATAGAGCTCCTCTCGTTATTATTTCATTCCCTAGCGGAAACAATTCATCAGTCGTGCGTGAAAAAGAAAAAAAAAAGAAAAAACGAAGAGCGTTGTTTTATAGAAATAGTGTTTCGAGGCTTTACATTATATACACATCGCGCCAGCGAATGTATATTCTAATATATCGGAAGCGAATTTTCGGTAGGAGAGAGGGGCAAAGTGGACCAGTAAAAGCCGTCGCGATCGCGTGTATACGCGACTCGTTAAACTACATATTTCGGAAGGTCGATATATAGGCGCGTATCCATAGCGCGTGAAGTCACTCTCGTATTTTCCGCGAGCGAAATGGAAAGAGAGCGAGTTATCGGCGGCGCCCGACTGGCCCCGCGTCTTGATCGATAAGAGGTCGCGCGCACACCAGGCTGCAACTACTTATGTACTGCACTGCTGCTCTATAGGTTTTCGAGTGCGCGTGCGAGTACAGAGAAAGAGAGGGAGAGAGAGAGCGAATGATCGGGTCCGATTAATCCTTCTTTGGCGAGTGTATGTGCAGAGCCGCGCGCCACCGAGTAATTACCCGCGCGCACCACGCTTCACCAGCCAATCTACACTTTTGCTGCATAGTGCACGACGTATTATTCAGACCCGTGCCCGTGTACTCGTCGCCTTTCTACGCGGCGGCGCAGGGGAGCTCTCTACTCTAACCCCTTGCGGGCTCGAGCGATATTTTCGCATGGTAACCAAGCTGTTGGCTGTGTACCGCAGACTCGCTTCGCCTTTCGTGACTCACCAAATAAAGCACGCGCTCACGCGACGTTCCAACGATTTTCTCCTCTATAGCTTTGCCGGCTCCGACTCGGGACTGGCATTGATTTGAAACAATAATCGGACTGCTCCGCCGCGAGACCGTCAAGACTCGTAACGCCAACTTTGTTGTATTTCATTCGTCTAAATTCGTTTGATGTCTCTGATGGTGAGCCGTAAATTAAGCGTCTACATCGCGCGCGAGACTGCTTCGCTCGCGCACGACTGTAGGCCAGGGATATAGAATTATCTTAAAATAAACTATCGATGTACGAGGAGTAACAAATTATATTCATATTTATGATCAGCGATTTCGCCGCTGCTGCGAGCGATAATTTTTTGTCAATAAAACGTCGGCTCCATTAAAACAAGTTAGACCGGGCTTATACGCGTCCATTGTCTGCGTTGTTAGCGAACATCTGTCAAGAGATAGAGTCGTAAAGCCTAAAACGATTAAAGTGACAGCTGCGCGGCTGCCTTTCCATTCCCACTAAAAAAAGAAAAAATGAGAGAGAAAGAGAGAAAGAGAAAGATGAGTACAGATCGAGTCTCTGCCCGCGATACTCATCGTAACGGACGCTTTTTTACCATTCATCATTCTAAAGTTAGTTCGAGTATATATTCCTGCACATGTGGCCGAACGGGAGAGAGAGAGAGAGAGAGAGAGCGAGAGAGAAAAACATTATCAACAGTCGCGCGCGAAGCTAACGCGCCTTGGCGATAAGGCGACAGCATCAAGCTTAAGTTCGATAATGTAACGTGACGTAGGATTCGCGAGTGTGAAAAAATGAGTCTTTTATCACAGCTGAGCAGCACTTGTAAGTGCACGCGCATCCGGAGTTATTGGAAAGCCCGCATTCTTCTTCGAGTCGACTGATATATTATACGCTCGTGGAGCTGTGCTCCGTTATCGCCAAGTTAATTACGCCGTAGACTAATTTCCTGCGCAACACGTTTGAGAAAAGTAGTGTGTGCTACGGTGCCTCGTTAAGTTTTCCCGATAAATGCGTTAAGGTACAGTTTGGCATTAGCTAAACGCCACCTGAATTTCTGCTAGAGTAATATTATATAGAGTTTGAGGAAGGCAAACATTTACGTTTTTCATCGCACTGAATTATTGATTTTTCTCGCGAACCATGGACGAACGGCCATCGAAAATAAAATCGAGTTATTCTCCCGTTCACGCCCAATAGCATCCTCTCGCAGAGAGATAGGGGCTGCGCTATCGAGCTCACCATCGACTACTCCAGCATTGCTCCCGACTCTTTTTTTCTCCATCCTTCGATGCTCCCGCGGTTCTCGACTTTCTTCCACAACGTGCACCTAACGTTTATCGTTCTAGCGAGAAATACTCTTTCTTAATATTATTTCTTCATATTAATAATTAAAATCTTTGCTAACGATCTTGAATAATTTATCTTTCTACGTGAGGTCTTTTGCAGAATAATCGATCTTTTCATTTCTCAATAAACCATAATAATGCTACACGATCCTCGCCTTTTTTATTCTCTCGAATAACATCGTTAAAATAGCCTATCGCCTGGGGATTAAGTTATCACAATACAGCAACGCGAAAAATGACAAAGAATAATGTGTATATAAAAATGGAGAGGGATATAAAACGCAAATGGTGGCGGAGCTCGCCAATTAAAAAAGAAAGAGAGAGAGAGAGTGGGGCAGATCGGCTCTCGAGTAACTACTAGAACGAGAGCGATCGAGTGGCTTTGGCAGTGCTGCTGCTGCTGTTGCAGGGTGTAACGACCTCCACCTTGGTTTAAGTGCAGCATACTACACGCTTCTCTCTCTCTCTCTCTCTCATTCTCAGTAGATGGTGTGCGTGTGCAGTGGCGTGTCGATACGAGCGAGTAGCCCAGAGCTAGGGGATCGCTCATACATATCCTAGACGGGCGTAAGAGTATCACCTCGCTGAGGGCGCGCTGACCGTGACCGGAAGCCGGAACTCGCGCTCCACTCGAAATTTCGCGAGCCCCGCGGCGCTTCTTCTACTTTCCCTCCGCCTCCGTAACAACAGTGTAGCTATAGTCGAAGCCGCGCGTAAATACTTGATGCATCCGTGATTTAATCCTATTACGCGAGTCCGCGATCTCGTGATCGGGATTGCGAGTGCCGAGCTCTCCGCATTACGTAAAAGAGTAGCTCTCCTCTATGCGCATGCATATTCAATTTTATCGCGGCGGTGCACATGCCGTGCGCGCGTGAGGTTATACAGAGCCTAGAAAACTTGCGGAGCTTCGACATTCAGGTGCGCGGCTGCAGGCTTTGTTCCGCGAGCGAAAGCGCGTAACGCAGCCGAGCAGGGAAGCGCGTAGCGACTCGGGGAGAACGCCCGAAATAAAAGAAATGCAAATCGAAAAGGTAGCAGCGATGCTCTTTCGACATTGCAAAGAGAGAGGCAGCCGGGCCATATAATCGTCTTCGAAATTTCCCAAGAGCCCGCGTTTCCCCCTCGCGTTTCTGCGTGTCTCCTCCCGTCTCCCGTGCGTGTGTGTGCGGGTATGTGAGCGCGCATTTGAAATCGGCTTGTGAAAGAGAGACGAGTAGAGTAGAGTAGAGAGAGCGTCGACTCGTTCGACGCAACGCGCCCATATAACTTAAGCAGTCGCGGCTGCTCTCATTCCTATACGTATTAGCGAGGACGTGAGAATAACGAAAATAATCCAAGCAAACCACCTCGAGTCTCGCGCTCTAGCGCTAAAGACAGAGACAGAGGGAGAGTAAGAGAGAGAGAGAGAGAGAGAGGGAGAGAGAGAACTTTTATGAAACTCGTCGACTGTCCAGGGCCGTGCCGATTACCGTGCTTTTCCCAAGGGCCTCTCTCCCTCTCTCTCCATCTCTATCTCTCTGTTCGTAGCGAAAGAGAAGCAGCAGAGAGGGAGATGGAGCGGGAAAGAGAAAAGCAGTGACCCTTGGCAGGGTGTAAGGCCTTTGTCGGGAGAGAAGCCGTGGACGAAACCGTCCGTCCGATTCTCTCTCTCTCTCTCTCTCTCTCTCTCTCTCTCTCTCTCTCTCTCTCTCTCTCATTCTGTCCGTGCAGTCTCGAGACCCGTGAGTGCCAAGTCTCGAGCGACTCGGCTGCCTGCCTGCCCGAGTCTGATGCACACAACTGGTTTTCTCGAGGGTCGTTCGCTTCGAAATTCCAGACAAAGTATCGGGCAGGATGTTGGCTGGCCAGCCTACCTGCGCTTCTCGGTGAGCCAGCAAAAGAGAGAGAGAGAGAAAGACTGACTGCCTGCCTACCTCCTCCTTGGCACCAGCCAGCCTGCAGTCTCTCTCTCTCTCTTTCTCTCTCCCGAGTCGTCTCTTTCTTCCCCGCTTCTCTCTCGCGGCCCGGCATCAGCGTGTCTCTCTTCTTTTTTCGCCTTATCTCACCTCATCGTCTTCTTGCTTTCCTTATTTTCCTTTCCACTCCCTTATACGAGATTCTATCCGCTTTCTCCCCCTCCCCTTCTCTCTTTCTCTCTCTTTCTCTGTCTGTCTCACACATATCCACACTCACACATTGCACACCGTGTGATTTTTTATTTCTCGATATATATACCCGCCCGTTTCCTACTCATTTTGCAGCCTGCACTGCACGTGAGCGCACTTTTTTCTCTCCTCCTCTTTTCCGCGATCTCTGCGCCTATAGTTTTTGCGTCACGCACACGAGCCAAAGGAAGAAGCACCTTGCCCAAGCAGAGTGAGAGAGAGAGAGAGAGAGACCGCGAAAATACGCTTCCACGCCGCACACACGGTCCACCGCTATAGTCGTCTCGAAATACATATCCACGATAGCCTTACCGAGCGAGATGTTCTCACACCTTAGATCGGTCCGAGAACTATATAGTCTCCATTGCACCTCGCGCGACTCCTCTTTTACCCGCAGTAATTGTACGCCCCTCGATGCTTTTTTATCGCCACCAATTTATTTCTTTTCAATCTTATCTGTTCGCACATTCCCTAACTAAATAATAATCCTCCAAGCTGTTCAACTAACCTAGGATATAAGGCTCTGCATGAAATTTGGCAAGGACTTCATCCGAGATATGATGAAAAATGTTGTTGTAAAGATTCAAAACGAGACATCTGCCTCGGCACTTATAGAAAGGAAGAGAGAAAAATGATTTAAGCGTCCTTGAGCGAGTCAAGTGTGTCTAAGCCAGTAACACTCGCTCGATGGCGTTCGAGGATTTACATTTCAATGGCGGAAGCGTATACAGTTAGACGTTTACCTTTCGAAAACCTTGGGTCAAAAAATCATTAAGTCTAATGACCCACTTTGCGATTCGCCGGCTGTTTGAACAATCCCGCAGAGCGTGTAGATATATAACACATCGTATCGAGAGTTCGCGACGCGGACGCGGCCTCATTATTGCGAATTATTGAAGTAAAATGGTTCTGCATAAGTGCGTTCAACCGGTGCGGCGTCGCGTGTGAAAAAAAAGGAGGAAGCTCGTTGACGAATCGACGTATTGTGTCCCGCGCTCACATACGATTAAAAAATAATTCACGTGGGTTCGTTACACACAGACAGACACACGCACATACACTCACGCACACTCGTATAAGGCTCAGTGTTGATTCAGTGTAACCCGTGATTACTCGTCAACTCCCTTCTACAAGTTCGTGGCATTGAAATTTCCATTAAGTTCGGTTTATCGATGTAATTGAGTCGGTTTTTACTTGGCTTTTCTTGAACTAATATTGAAACACTGTAATTTACATTATAGAGAATGCTTTTAATGGCTTTTTAACGCAACCTCTCGTCCTCCTCTGGCCGAGCAAGGTTTGCCTTTTCGACTGTACCGCGCGGACCTGTGTCCTATACACTTGAATTTAAAGTGGTCGTTTCAATATTTTCAAAGAGATACGGTGTATAAAGTTTTATTTAACTTTTATGAGCCCACTTACTTAATTGAATATTGCCCAACCGACAGCAAAATTAAGATCTCCTGTAGTATGTAATAACGTTGCGAATGCGCACGAAAATAAATTCGACGGCCAATAAAACACCTACGGCAAATGGCTGGAAAGGCTGTTTAACAAACTACGTTGCTCTTTTCTCGAATGAAAAAAAAATCGACTCGCGCTATCGGACGACGGGAGCCGACTATGCGTCCACGGTGGGCGTTGGTTTATTTGCACATGAAAATAGCTGCTGCTTCTGCCTCGACGCCGCGACGAGAGCGTGTCGTCATCGACGCGCCAGAAGCGGCAGCAGCAGCTGTTTTCATTCAACGCCACCCGCAGTTCTTTGGATAACGACTTCCTTTTCGTAGCTAGCTGAACGAGCCGCGGCACTCGGCCGCCTAATTGTTCCGTGTAAGAAGAGAGCCGAGCCGTAGGCACTGCACGCCCGCAGCCGATGACATGTGCGCGCTGACCTATCGGCATTTTTACTCGGCCCGCCTCGCAAGTGAGCCGAGACTCGTGTTGCAAGCCTCTCGGCTCTTCTAATCCTCTGTCCAAATACGTTGCCAGTGGAATTCGTAGTCGACGATTATGGCTGCTGTTAAAACGATCGCTCATTCTCTCTCCGATGAATCGAGTTTCCAATGACT
Source organism: Megastigmus stigmatizans (assembly GCA_900490015.1). Lineage (NCBI taxonomy): Eukaryota > Metazoa > Arthropoda > Insecta > Hymenoptera > Megastigmidae > Megastigmus > Megastigmus stigmatizans. Next base: position 2,512 of record UELV01145587.1, on the reverse strand, counting down.
TGCAATATAAGTTTCACACGTCCTGCTAGCTAATCATTTTAAGTAATGTATCTTTGCTTGATTGTGCTGCAGTGTTAAAATGTCAGCTCCGACAGCGATTATTTCTCTACCAAATATCAGCTTCGACCAACGGATTGACGCCATCTACAGACTACTGAAATATGTGCGAGGACATTTTTCTCGGACGTTGTCGGATTTCCGCGGCCTGACGTCACGAACTCGCGCCACAAGAAACTCTATTACGGTATAGCCGCGAGAAGAGGAGGAGGAGAAGGCATAGGAGCGGGGGAGGGAGGGAGAAAGAGAGGGGAAGAGTCATCGCGCGCCGAGATCTGAATTACATTGAACGTAAGCGGTGATGTAACTAATCTGGCTGATCGAACTTGCCGTTTCCACTCGGCCAACGCTGCAAACGTCGATGGCTATCGCTCTCTCTCTCTCTCCCTCTCTCTCTCTTACTCAGTGACTCGGCTCGCCACTTATAGCGCGCACTCGATATTCCCTATATTAGCTTATCTTTCTCGCTCGAACGCTCGCCGATATCGATCGCAACTAATTTCTTTTTGCACGACAGAGTCGTTGATCTTGCTAGCCGCTTTTCTTTCCGACCCAAATAGCCGGCTTCGAGTGCAGTTTGTGTGCAGCATGAAATTCCATCGAGTCAGCCCCGGGAGAGCGAGTCGTCAAGTACATTTCTGGCATTGTTATAAGGCGCAATTCGGTCGGACAAAGAGTCGGGAGGAAGTTTCCGCGTGAGCCGCGCGCGGCTCGGCTATTGTCGACGAGTGCACGCCAATCGAAAGGACAAAAAAAGAGGAAGGAGCGAAAAGGCCAACGATTGAATGACACTGAATTCGCATAAACTGTAAACTGCGCGGGACTATACTCGTGTCATTGTTGTATCGCGTTGCACAGCTGTGCAGAGCAAAGCCGCGCGCGTACATAACGTCCATTTTCGCGGACTCTTTTTTACTCGCTACACCAAAGTCTTGACACTGGATACATACGCGCTTTCTCGTTTCTACATTCCAGTTAATCACAGAGTGCACAGTGAGTTCGCAATATCTTAATACTCGCTGATGATGTACTTTACGCGGACTGCAGTGCAGCCAAACAGATGGATGTTTCTTACGGTTACGACTATCAACAGTTAAGACACGCCAATTTGAGCGCAGTTAAATGTTTCTCAACAATTAAGGAATGCTAGCTATAGCTCGAGATTTATTTTGCATTAATAATGCTTCGTTTGCAAATATAACGGAATGTTTTTTAACCGTAAAAGAGACGCCATTCTTTTCCATCTACATGCAGCAACAATTCTCCCCATATCGGGGAATCCTTTCACTGAGTTTCGCGCGAATACACGCGCGAGTACATCGAAATGCTTAGTTTAAAAACTTGCAACCAACCATACCATGATATACACCACCACACTATACCTATACGCAACACCCACGCGTGCCTGCGATATATATAATTTGTATATCGCGACTCGTCCAGGGCGCCGTTTCGTTTATTATTCACGCAAACTGCGCAATCATATGCGGTCGAGGCCTCGGCCGTGTGCGTTAGCCCCTACGTGCAGGACCTCGAAAATTATATCGATGTCACGTACGGAAAGCTGCAATTAGTCTGGAAGAAAAAGCGCCCCCTGCAACCCCTCGGCAGAAGGGGGACCCATGCACGGCTGCTTTTATCGTTTTTATTATACGGCTGTTGGCTATATACGCGGGTAACGACGCGCCGGCCAGCAGCGAGTGAAAAAGCTTCACGGAAATGGAGCCGCGCTGCTCGTCCTCGCCGCGATCAATTGGAATATTTATCTGCAACACTCCGCCGGGACTCGGGAGGCCTAAATATTTTATCGTTGTTTGTCCATCGATGCAGCTTGGCCCGTCTGCGCTCAAACTGTCCCTGACCCTAAAACTGCTGTCTTCTCTTGAACTTTTCTAGCTTGGAACAGATGTAAAAACTTGGCAGTATCCGTGGGACACTGAGCAGATACGAATCATTTCATTCGCTACTTTTATAATTTATCTCTCTTGTGCTATAGGATCTGCTGAAAAAAGCGTCGGACATTTTGCGGGTAAAGGTGCCACTGCAAACGTTTGATGTAAAAATACGAGTTGGAAAGTTCAATATTTCACATTTCGCCATACGGGGAACAACGCCGCGAGTTTCGTTATAGATATACATTTCGCTCTAAATCTGCCGTCAAAAGCCGTGGACTGCAATTGTTGCCATATACACACATATACTGCACACACATCGGGCCGTATAACGAGGAAAAAGTATGACAGTGAAGCAAATTTCTGCTCGCGAACCCCAACATTTTCACTTTTATTGCATCTGTGTGTCGTGGCTCCTTGACTCAATTTTCGTGCACTCAGGCGCACACAGAAATACATGAGCCTCGGCACTTGCAAACTCGCGAGACGCAAGCGCACGTGCTTAATTATCCACGACGACTGAACGACGACGTTCCTGAACTCCCAGCCGAGCTACATTATAA
>UELV01145586.1:0-16365 GCA_900490015.1 Megastigmus stigmatizans | reverse complement strand
TATATATATATATATCTCGTGTATATACGTATATAGTAGAGGAAGGGAACGTCACCACCGCCGCCGCCGCCGCAACTGTCAAACAATACTTTTATATAGAATTAGACGCGCGCGCGCGGCAAAGTTTAAAATAATGCTTTACGTAACTATATATATATATATATATAGGCGCTAATGTATAGCTATCGGTTGGCCAAACAAAGTTATCTAACTCGGAACATTCTATCTAAACAAACGTCGAGAGCTGCGGGGCTTATAGAGAGGGAAAAATCCTGCACCGCCAAACTCGATCGGCCAAGTCTCGCTCGTGTGCGGCAACAGCACCAGCATCAGCATTTTGCTCCCCGACTCATCGATGCGTCGTATTTTTAACTTCCCACAGGAGGAGGAGGAGGAGGAGATGGAAGAAGAGGAGACGGGAGGTCTCGAGGACAAGTCAGCGACGAAGATCCAGGCCGGTGTTCGCGGCTTCCTGGTGCGCAAGCGTCAACAGGCCGAACAGGCGGCAGCTACCAAGATCCAGGCGGGATTCCGGGGCTTTAGGACGCGCAAACTACTCAAGCAGAACGGCCAGTGAGCTAATGCACGTACCGTCCGCCGAGCTACCACTGCCAAATTGGCTCTTATATATATACATACTCGTATACACGCAGCTGCGCGGCATGGACAACGATATATACCGAACTGGCTCGCTGTATAACCGAGGAGCTGATGATGAGGGGACGACGGGTCTAAGGGAGACGGACGCGCGCGTGTGTGTGCGGTCGAAACCAATATATAGATTGATAGAGCGCGTTGGTAGAAAAGAAACAAAAAAAAAAAAGGATCGATGTGTGCAGCGAGTGCGAGCATCAGTGTATATACTATACCGAGAATCTCTGTATTTATAGCGCTGCTGGTGATGTCGTGCACCTTTCAACGTGCTCTCTGCTCTCTCTCCCTCTCCTCGCGGGCTATTAGCCAGCTACCCATTAACCGAGCGCCTATATATATATATACGTATATGTATGCAGTCGTCGAGGGATCGCGCGTTCTCCGTCTTTTTATATATCCTAAGAATTTTCTCTTTCTCTTTCTCTAAAAAAAGTGCATCCCTGTGTATCCCAACTACTTTCTCATTATACACATTCGATATACTCTTGCGATGGAAAATGTCATATCCAACACTGAGAAGCTTAATTTGCGCGGTTTTTCATGTATGTATATATATGTATAGCCAAGGACAGCGTACATTTGTACATACTTTGTAATATTCCAATGAACATCCGTCAATTAGCTTTGAAATTACAATAATACATAAGCACAATATATATATATATATAGAGCAGCAGGGAGCAGCAATTTACGCGAGCGGCACACTAATATTCTACCACCGAGTGTCTTGCTTGTTTATGTATACGCGTCGCGCTGATCTTATTTGTACGGATCGCATGATTTCACGAGGAAGACGCGACGATATATACGAATCGCTTAAAAACACATTGTGCGTGTCCTCGAAAAAGAAAATGTCTAATATAATATGCTTCGATTATCCCTGAAAGAAATTCTTTTGGAACTCGAAAAAGAAAATATCTAATATAATATGCTTCGATTATCCCCGAAAGAAGTTCTTTTGGAACACGACATCTTTTCGCGTGCTCGATTAAACTTATTTTTATACGTTATTTTATATTATATCGTCTTGATTATCATCTTGAATGAAAAAACGCCACAGAATCTTGTAGATAAGTATTTTTTCGTAAATAAAGAACATTTCATATTCCAGACGTCTTTTGCAAATTAGTTGTATGTATAATGCATTTATTACGACAATCCTTAACGTGTTTCCTATTGTTATCGCAATATTCATCCTATAGTTGCTGCAGATTACATTTATGTTGCATCTTATTAAAAAAAAAAATACTCGATAACTGAAAATAATGCGTATATTTCAGTTAGTTTATAATGCGCCTAATTATGTATCTAATTCATTGTCGGCTGATAACGAATGATGATTGTTGTTATTGAAATAACAATTATCTGCTGTGTCCCACTTATTTAAGCAAAAATTTATTAAATAAAATGAAAATGGATTATCGTTTTTGCAAAAAGATCTTTCTCAACATCTAGCAAGTATTAAAAGATATTTTCTCGAAGTGGTAAATTTTGCGAGACTATAAAGGTAAACGTGCGAAAATATTTATAGGTATAAAGTGCACAAATAATTATATATTATCTTTTATGAATCCTCGTATAGTTTGCAATGGAATGTGAGACCCTGAAAATCATCAAAATATACTGTAACCGTATTATAGTATATGTGATTTTCAATTTGTCAATCAACCTGTCAAAGGTTATCGCGTTTCATATCTATATTAAATTTCCATTAATCGAACGTGTTTTCATTCATCCAAGTTTACGAAACATCCGAATTGTTCGAGACCACACATGACACAAATGATAAAGACACGCAATTACTTTGCTTGAAACAGACCCAAATATATGTAACATCGTATATATAACATGGATATAATGGTAAAAAGAAAAAGAGCATGGTTGTATTTCGACAGTAGTCATTATTTATTTGAGAGATTAAAGCTTAAAACGAACGAAGCGCTTAAAAGTAAGTTTTGTATTGGACAAAAATCAAAAATTCAAAAACGTAAAAACGTATACAATAATATAACTTTGTTGCCAGTGTGTAAGTAATATATGGGCGATAAAATACTTTGGAACGAAAGCAAAGAGAACGACAGTGGCTTATTAAATCAGGTTTGACGGTGATTTGCATGCTCGGTGCTAACTGTTCGTGTGTTATAATATCGCGCGCGATATATATATATATATATGTTTATACTGGGGTATAATAACGCTCGCAGCTGATGATAATCGCTCGACAGAGTAAGGTATGTATATATATATATATATATAGGAAGGTACAACAGATTTATACACACACAGATACACGCAGATATCAGAGTTTTTGCTTCCGCAATTAAATATTTTGATATTTATTAAATGCACACTGGTTGACTAGTCGATTGGTAATAATGAACTGGCCGCGTGCGCGCGCCCAAAAAACACCGCAATCGGCCAGCTATATTCAATACTGTTTCTTCTCTCTCTCTCTCTCTCTCTCTCTCTCTCTCTCTCTTTCTCTCTCTCCCCCGAAACCCAAATTCCCTTATACAATATGCTCCTACATTCGTCTTCTAAAACGTGTCCGTGTAAGTGTGTAAGTGTGTATACGCTTGTATGCGTGTGTGTGCGTATGTATATATATATGCATTACACAGAGAAAAAGATTATATTAAAAATTACTACATGTTTCGTGCAGTAAGGCTACAAGGACATACTCGCAAAATACGCGAAAAATTACCATATGATTTATCGTAAAGTCTACTACACTACTATAATTTATAGTAAAATTTATTATAAAACATAATAGTAATTTTTAGTAGAACCTATAGTAACTTTTAATAAAAAAGAAAGACCTTTTTCTCCGTGTATACAAGATGCCAAAAGTTATACATTGAAGGGGGGAGCGCATTTGCAATTGTCGATCTATATCCGCTAATGAGCTCTCGTATATATACGTATAATATGCAGCAGGAAATAGGCTCGTCATTCGCGTTTACTTTGTTTCATTCTTCACAGCCAGTTAAAATGCGTTATATATATATAGTCGCTCCATAATCATCATTTAAGCCTCGGTAACACTCACACACACACACACACACACACATATATATAGATATATAGTAATTCATACATAAGACATAAGTTGGCGGTGGTTGTGTGCAAAGTGCAAAGATGTCTATAGATTGCGCGGTGGAGCAGTAGAGGTGTGTGTGTGTATATATATATATAAGGTGTATGTGTGTGTGTGCATAAGCGAGGCGAGCGTCGAGGCGAGGGGTGCGTCAGTGATAGGGCGTAGGGTATATCGTAGTGGCTCAGTTGTCGAGCTGCAGGCCCTGCATGTGGTCCGGGTGGCGTAGCTGCATCTGCTCGTAGACGGGACAGAAGCCCGAGTAGCAGTCCAGGGTGTCTATGCTGCAGCCCGTGCACTTGTTGCAGCGGCAGTACATCCCGTCACCGCAGGCACCGTATTTCTTGCGCACACCGCCGCACATCTCCCCGGGACCCTGCAATGCATCGTCCTTCTATATAACTCTATACTCGTTTCGCCTTTCTCTCTCTCTCTCTCTCTCTCTCTCTCTCTCTCTCTCTCTCTCTCTCTATTTTCACATATAATTGACAACTGTTGACAAAATAATCAATAGCCCATACGAGGCAAAGATTTAAATGTGTTGCAACTGCGTATTGCTGCAGGGCAATGTCTGCAGTACATATAGGTGTAAGTAGTTGTAAGGCTTTATCTATCATCAAAGGACGTAGAATTTACAATCGATTTATTTGAACAAAGCGATTGTAATATGTTTCGAGGGTTTAAGTAACGTGTTGCACTCCTCTTCAGGCTATAAAAAAAATATCAATCAGTTGCTGTAATAAACACACTTATTTTCTCGTTCTGTATAAACACAAATGTTTTTGCGAAAAATACACCTTCAAACGTTATCACCGCGACTTATATTACGTATTAACGAATATTGCACTATAAAAGCAGAAGCAAAAAGATCAAAGTCTTTGTAAAATGAAATCATGCTATAGATATAAGTAGTTTTGCGCGAGGATCAGGAGGCGATTGAAGAGTAAGAAATTAGTCGATTGGTGTGAGCTGCACTATCATACTTAGTGTCGAGAATTATCGGAGAAGAGGGAGAAACTATATAAGAGTGGGAAACGGAGTCTATCCATTTCTAGCAATAACAAAAGAAAAGAAAGGGGAAAACTTTGAACAATGCCTGCACAGTTACTTAAGTAGTGAATTGTTTAATAAGCAGTAATGTATTATTGTTATATATACGTTTTTGAGGAATTGCGAATAATCTCACTATTTTCGGTTTTTATACACTGTTATCTATTTTAATTCATTAAAGACATCCGTGATTTTTTCGGAGTTTAAAACTTTCCTTATTACATTCAATATAATTTAAGTCTCAATTTAAAGGTTTTGATTTTATTTCACAGAGCCTTTGATCTTTTTGCTTCTGCTTTTATAGTGGCAGGATTCGTTAATAATATGTAAGTCATGTGACAACGTTTCCCGTAACAACATTTGAATTTTAACGATATGTAGTAATTTAAAAAAGAAAATAATAAGGATTTTATTAGTACCTCGATATTTTTTATAGCCCGATGAAGAGGAGGATATACGTTTTTTAAACCCTCGAAACGTCGCAATTGTTTTTTCAAATAAATTAATTGCAAATTCTACGTTCCTTGATCATCGATAAAGCCTTACACCTCAAAGTTACATATATATATATTGGAACGATAAATTCAACATACTATTAGTATAAGTAATTGACAGTCACAAATCATTTAAATAATACTTGACAGAGATGTGCGTTAACATTGAGCTGGTTAGTATATATATATTACAATGTTTTAAATATCAAGGCATTTTCTTATAATTTTAGCTTTTTGCACTTTAGCGTGCCGTTATGTAAATTATAGATTGAGCAAAAATCAAATGATTAAGTTTTATCTCTGTGTTTTCTTAAATGTTTGTGCGTGCAGCCGTCTGACCGGATCGAGTCGTTTTCTACTTCTATTTCACTGCACGCACGCTCGTATAATCTTTCCCTCATACTGAATTTATTCAACAACTTTTCTTATACCCATTGTCCTTTGATATAATAAAATGTGCCAGTCAATTACTATATATGCATTAGTATACATCAGTTATAAAACTGTGAAAAACATAATTGGAGGAAAACTTTACTATATATAGTATAAGGAGCGCGCGGTGTACGGATTCGGAGAAGGAAAGAAGAAGTTATCGCATACAGGATGTGATTGTAGTAGGCAGATTACTGTGTAGTCCCTTACCTTGAGACACTCCCGGATACCGCACCAACGCGAGAACGCCGAGCCGTACTTGCACTTGTCGCACTCGTCGCCGCAGCCCTCGCACTCTGACCTCTGCTCGGAGCGCTCGATTATCGTCGGATGTCCGAGGAACCTGCGCGACACAACACATGTCCACAACAACCATTCAAAAATTGCGACCCCCACATCCCGCCGTATTACTCGCTTCAAAGATTATTCTCTCAAATCGGAAAGTGGCAAAACGCAAGAAGTGTCGCTATTATATATTGCACAGGTACATAGAGATAGGTATGGAAGGCGATAGATAGAATGTCTACAGCTGATTTTGAGAGTGTCAGAAGTGGTATATATATACATGTATATACTCACAGCGGTAGGGTGCTCAGCATCAGCACGAGGACGCAGACGGTCTGTGAGTTGGCGTGCATCTCGTCCTGCGGCGGATCTGCAATCGGTATAAGAGAGAGAAAGTGCAGCTTAGTCCCCGTACTAGTTGACAACATCGCTGCTTAGCTCCGACTGCACTGACACCGGCTATTGTACCGCATGAGCAATAAGTTCCGACGGCTCTGAATCGCGCGGCCCCACCGAGCCGAGGAGATAATACGATACACTGACCCAATCTGCAGCAGCAGCAGCAACGGACTGAGAACGTGTGCCGGCCCCCCTCCCCCTCCCCCCCCCTTGGCGCCGACTCGACCAGCTCTTATCGGCCAGCTCATATACGCGATTCTTTTCCGTTTCTTTAAATTACATACGTATACCGTCAGCCTCGAGCCAGACGCGACAATAATACATGGCCCGTCTGTAATCCGGACAACGTTTCCGCGAGACGCCTCGTATCTATCTCTCTTTCTCCCTCTTTGTCTACATACCCGTACAGACAGATAACAGCCGCGCGATTCCAAACGAGAAAGAGAGAAAAGTCGCTGTGCAGTACTTCCAGTTGATCACTTCCGAATCAAAGAGATATGTGTAGTACGTAGGTGTATTTTGCAAATAATTTATATATATATATATATCCGCACGGGGATTTTACGCGAGATCTCGAACGAGAATATATAATCTCACATTTGAAAAATCGGAAAGTACACTCAACTTAGATTTTTAATGTGTAGACCGTAGCAAAAGAATGACATGGCACTTAAACTAAAGGTTTAAGTTTAATAGTCGAATAGGTGTTATCATCCCGCTTGCCAAGACCTATATATATGTGAAAAGGTATAAATTGTTTGCAGATTTGGTATACATTCTTCAGAACTTTAGATTTTCAAATATGAGATCTCATGTAAAAATTTTACGCAAGAATATATATGTATATCGGTCTTTTGAAAGGGATAAGAATGTACTCGGATCGGAGGAAGTACTTATATAGTCTTATATCGGCCGATTTTTATACTTTAAATTTCGACAATCTAATGCACTAATATACAGCTGAGCGCAGGTATCTCAGAAAAGGTGTATAATATGATATATTATGCAGCAAGGGATACAAAAAAAACTTGGGCTGTCCAGAACTTGGATAACTTGATATACCGAGTCGAAGCTAGCCAATTTTTCTCACGTGGTGCGTATACTATTTTGCCTAAAGTGCACCTTTCTCTCCCGACACCCGAGCAACAAATGTGTACTTTATATGCGCTGGTACGATGAAATAGTACATTTCGACACGGGGGCGGAAGAGGATTATTTCACTCACGAGACGTTTTTCGGCCGAGCGAAGCGAGGTCGAAAATTCGAGTGAGGGAAAAATCCTCTTACGCCCTAGTCTCGAACCGTATTTTTCATCACGAGAGCCGTAAAGTCGCATCAAACATGCGATTTTGTGGTTAGAGTGACGAAAAAGTATTTTCTTACTCATATACCTGGCATACGAGGAACAATAGTATATGCACCACGGGAGAATATAAACTTGGCCAGCCTATAGACCTCGAGTTTGCCACCCTCGACGTCAGCTCGAGTTCTGGACTCTCCAAGTTTTTCTTCTCCCTATAGCTGCACAACATAGTAGTTATGTTAAGAAGATGCATACAATGCATAAGATTCGTATCAGTGCTTCTCCAATGTCGCAGCTCAGAAATACCGATTTCACAATCGCAAGTACATAAGTCTCGAATACTCATCCGCGACAGCGCATGCATATATTTTCCCAAATAAGCCGCGCAAATATTTATGATCAATTTGAACGAAGACGCGCCGAATCGCTCAAGTCACCGTAAGCGATTTCAAAATTCCCCGCGAGTTCTCGGCGATATCGAAAGACATGAGAAACCAGGACATTAAATATAACTAGAGATATAGGAAACATAATAGGCAAGAGGAAGCGAGAAAGATAGCACACTATAACAGTGAGTTATATAGACAGAGATATAGGAATCAGTGGTACTACCAATATAATACGCGCAACGAGATCTATAAGAGATAGGGACGATAATAGAGACTATAGAAATTAATAGTAAGGGCTATAAGGAGATGTGAATGCCGCTCGTTTATTATGTATATGGATATATAGTTTATATATAGGATAGAGGCAGGCGCGCAGAAACTCACCGGAGCGCCCATGGAAGAGTCGTCAGCCGTTTTGATGCGACCATACCGCGCTAGAGAGAGGAAAGTCGGGGTAAAAGCCGCTCGCGCGCTCGTCTGCTTTCTCTCTTTCTCTCGCTCATCTCCCCCACCATGTATTATTACCGGCGCGCACCTCGTTAACGGCCCCGCTATATAATACCAGCAGCTATTTCGCTAATTATCGCGTTTCGCTTTAGACGTGAGCTCGGGGAGAGATGGGGCCCTTCGACATCTCGCCGTCGCACAGTAATAACCTCTTTTCCGCCCGATCGAGCATCTGGGCTATAACAGCTGAGACAGCTGCTGCCGAATCATCCTCCCAACCGCTTTATATACATATACACAATGCTCCGGGGGAGAGAGAGAGCAATTTAGATGCGGCGTCGAGTGACAGGCGGCGCGGGGACGATCCATCTACCTCAAAGGTCGTTGCATCTTTTACGCCCGCGTATAGCCGCGCTCTGAGCTAAGTTATGCCATGCTCCAAAATAGCCCCGAGAGAGAGAGAGACCAGCTCCGCGCGAGCCTCTACTTAGACTATTGCTGGACTTTCCTGCACCCGCGCGCGCGGCAGCAAAAAAAAATCACAGCTGACGAGCGCGCGACGCTTCTGCTCGACGCGGTTGACCTTTGGAGCTGACGATCCACCTTTTAACGACGCCGTTACTGCTTGGCAGCGTTGCTATACGCACATCACGAATTTCCCCCCGTCTATATATATTCTATATTGGAGCGAGTTCGATCGACGATAATTGGAATTAGCGCGCGCGCGCACATTGCATTAATTTCAAATTATACAAGGGAAAGTTTGTTGTGTGCTTGCAGCCGCGGAGAGAAATTGTATTAAAAAAAATTGGATTTGCATTTATACGTATCCGAGAATAATTTATTATACAAGTAATGTGTTTACAGAAAGACATCTTTACTTTACAGCTCAAAAAAGAAGGTGTATACAGTTCCACTTTTATTGAAGACCCGCATTTTTATACTGTATATATATATATATATAAAAGTATATACTATAAAATTTACTATATGTATATAGTAAATTTTATGCTTTTTAGCCCGAATTGGCAGAGCATCAAGTGTTGCAGCTTCTACCCTTATCATACATATATACATTTTCTCTACACTGATCAACATAGTCTGCTATATAGAATCTTCGAAGGCGCTACATCGACCCTTCCCCTAATCTAATTTTTTGTTCATTTTATATTTTAATATCAATTTTGCTACTGTACAAAGAAGCGCGTGTTATTAAGACCCTGACCTTTCTTTCATTTTCCCTTCTTTTCTTCTATCCTATATATACGTGTACGATTTCCGTCAAACTCGGTTTTTCTCATCTCTCTCTCTCTCTCTCTCTCTCTCTCTTAGTCTCTATAGCTATCAGTGGATCTAATTATAGCGAGGAAAACACCGAAGAGCGCGGTTTAGACACTTGACTCGTGCCAGGAGATTTCGTCGGCCGCCGCGCGGGCACCGACTTTTTCCCGATCCGTGCATCTGCGCGCGCGTGTATGTGTATGCATCGGCCATAGCGATGTGCAGTGTCGCGACTGATTCCGCTCGATTCGCACGCGCACCGATCGCGCGCGTGCGTCCACAACTTACAATATATATAAAATACGTATTCGCAAATCGTATTGGGCAAGTACACGAGCTATTATACCGTCTGGGATTTGAGGATACAATAACCGGAGGCCAGCTGCAAGTCTAACTCCTGCAAGTAAACACAAGGTGTGCACAGACACCCTATAGCGAGAGAAACCGAAGATTTCAACTAGCCTGTATCGCGTTTATACGCAGGTATTCACAGGACGAGGGAGGAGAGGAGAATGGAAGCTGTTGGAAACGTTCGCAATGCCGATTCGGAAACCCGAGGTATACAAATATATACACCTGCACCAGAAGCTTATTGTACTTTCCTTCCACCTGCGATTCCCATCCTCGATGCGCAAACAATAATATAGCCCACCCACAGTCGGGCGAGACTTTACTTTTGACGATCGTTGAAAAATATATCGTGCGCGTGTATACACTAAACGATTATGCATACCTATTTCTTTTTATATATATACCGATTTATACCGCGAGAGAAATAACTAATACAATTGATATTGCGCCCACGAGTGAAATAATCGTTAATGCGACGAATTGCCCTATGATTCGCGCTTCGAAACGTTTCACCCCCCCCCCCCCCCCCCTCAAGGTGAGCCTTGTTTTTGTTCGCGAAAGTAATTTGGTTTTAGCATCAATGTTGTCGCGAGAATGACGTGTTCGCGGTGTGCTTTTTGAGAAAAACGGAGGGGGACGAAGGCTCGAGAATGAGAGAAGGTTGCGCGACACTTGTAATTCTGTACGATATTGTTCGGGAAATTGCGTTTTTGGCTTTCATTGAATTCTGCGCATCTAATTCCGTTAAAGCATTATACATAGCTATATATATATACATACATATTGGTTTATAAGACGTGCTACTCGTATTACTGCCACTATACATGTATATATATATATTATGAACCTCGAGGCGCGCCGATTTAAGTGTAAACTTTTTCAAAATATTATTCTATTCTTTTTTCGTTTTAAACGCAACAGCAATGTTTTTATCATCGTTTACGAAATAATAATAATTATTAATAATCGATGCTTTTCTGTTTAGATGATATAAAAGAAATAATAGCAAAACTTATGGATGTGTACGCTGCTATGCACTATTGAGCCGTTGATAAGATAAAGGCACTGCAGTGCACGCAATAATAATTGTTCTATATTCAAATTACTGATTTACGGTCAGAACATGATCCGCAATAGACACGAAGTATTTTAAACTTGGAATCGTTAGATTTGCAAAGAAAATAAAGCTGCGGAGTAACAAAAAAAAAATGTTCCATAAGGTTTCGAATATCGAATCTCGAAATGGGGTTAACGGTCGACGTGTTTTCGTAATATTCAGCGTCTCTCATTAATTATAGATACGTTGTGTACTTTTTTATTCGGATCTAATGTATAAGTATAGCGTTACCGTTATCGCGCAGAAATGTTAAAAATTTCACATATATACATACCGTCGATTTTATCTCGAAACGGAATTTATTTATTTTTCTCCTTTTATCTAAAGCTTCAGTTATCCGAGTCATAATTGTTGCAAAGAGAATTGAATGCCGCGAAAAACTTGGCTAAAGCTTTAATTTTGAAAAAAAACATGTCTATGGGGTAAAATTGAACAGTAGTATTAGGGGTTCGACAAGTCGGTCTATATCGGCAGGAATCAATCGTTACGACTAAACTAACAATGTAATGAGATTTAAGAAATTAGGTGTGCGCCTATATAGGAAAAGACCGGTATACGGAATGAAAATCAAAGTCGGATAGTCACCGGCCGCCGGCGAATAATAGGATACACAGGGTGCAAAGACAAAAGAAAATAGAGCGCGGTCAAAAGTCGGTGCAGTCGTTGTCTTACCTTGTGGTCTCAGTGCTGTGCGAGCGGCTGTCGTGGACGGCTCGGGGGAGCTTTGTGTGGAGGACAGCAAGGAGGCAGGCCGGTTTTATAGTCCTCGGCCCTCTCGTGTCCCTTGAGACTAGCCCCGCCACTCGCGCGCCTTCTTTGCAGCCCCTAAGCGGCGAAGGACCTGGTTGCCATGCAATGATGATGCCGCACTCGTCAGTGTCTCTCTCGTGTCGTGGAGCCTATTTCCTCACTCACTCTCTCTCTCTCTCTCACTCTTTCTCTTTGGTCGTGTACACGTCGTCGAGGCGGTGGAGCGCGTCTCCTCCTGTTAGCCGCTCACCTCCTTGACTGACTTGACTTGACGTTCATTAATATGCAAATATTCCGCGACGGCGGCCTCAGCCGCGCCTCCCCGCGCCGCTACTCTGCTGCTGCATCCGTAATCGCTCGATTAATAACGATCTCGCGGCGGCGGCAGCGGCGGCGGCAGCAGCTAGCAACAGTCGCGGCTACGGCCACCCCCGCGCGGCCGATATCTCGACGTACAGACCCCACCATATCGCAGCCCCTCCTCGACTCGCGTACACAGACCCTCGCTAAACTCGCCGACTCTCTCGCGGATGTAGCTCTCACGCAGCTCTCGTCACGATTGTGTGCCCAGCAGGAGCTGGAGGAGGCCGAAGCTGGAAGCACTGGGGAGGACGGATCCTGGGACGGATGTACGGGCCGATCGAGCGGGCCGAGAAGGCCCTACTCGGTATGCGCAACTTCTCGACCATGGCCGACCAGATAACGTTCCTCATGCTCGCCGACAAGCTGCTCCTGCCCGCCAAACAGAGGATGACCTGTCTCTACAGCCTCATGTTCTACAACGTCATGGCCTACTGCATCAGCTATCTGAGGGAGCTATTGACCAAGGAGGACTGGACGCCCTACGTCACCCTCACCGAGAGCTCGCAGATCAAACACCTCGCCATGTCGGCGACTAAGATCGTCTTCGAGTGGACCAAGGCGGTAACCTTCGTCGTCACGGTCGCTTTCACCCTCATCGTCATTGGCCTCGAGCAGGGCCTGCAAAACTACAAGTAAGCCGTTCGCGAGCTTCTAATGCTTATGTGTATGTATATATGCAAACGACATTTGCTTCAGCTGCTTTGTTAAAAAAAAACAATGCAATGTTTTATGTACAACTAGCGCGATTGATATACGTATATAAGTATCTTATATACTCGAACGAACGATAATGAATCCTGCAGCAGTATATCGTATGACGTATGGGCAAGAATTGAATAGCTTGTACTAGCTATTATAATCACTTTTGTTATGGATGTAAATTGCATCGAAAAAAAAAAAGAAACGAAAAAGAAAAACAAGCGAATCTGGAACAAGTACTATCGCGCTAGATGTACATATATGAATCTTAACGCTGCTTTAATTATCTTTTATACGCTCACATAGTTCACCAATATTTCCCGATAAGGCGTCAGTAATAATGGATTACGCTACGCTATTATGTCCAATCTTTATTATGACTATAGATCCGCTAGAGGTCTGCCGAGATAATTGCGCTCCCAGCTATCTACATACTTCGTTTTCGACTTTTTCAAACTCTTTCGCACAAGATACGTGTGTTTATATCGTGTAAAGGAAAGAGGAAATCTATCAATACACGCGATTCCTAATCGTTCAATAAACCGGCCACACACGATCCATTTACACTTTCGCTAAATTAACTCTCGCGTATATATATATATATATATATACATTAGAATAGCGCGAAATATCTTGAAAGGCTTAACGAGAATATCTGGCCCTATATTCCTTTATGATAGACGAGTGTACCAAGGCTAAACACAAGTTACAATATGCAACTAGCAACACGCGCACACACAACCATAAATAATGCAAGTGCACACATGCAGTACAAGAAAAACTAAATCATGAAATTTTCCATTTTACTAATAAATATATTATCAACGTATATATACCATTGCAACAACATTTAATGCAATCTTCTTCCAAATTCAAATTAAATTCATTAAATGCTTTGGGAAACCAATTCATATAATAATTGTAGTATATTATATTGTACTTATATACATAAAGAACATGTGCTATAGCCGGAAATATTCCTACTTTACCGGTTCTTGCATTTAACGAAATATATAAAGATAGAAATTAATTTTTTCAAAAAACTCTGAGTCACGGCGTTTTTTAAAACCATTACTTGATTCCAGTTTCATGTAATTCCACCCACAATTCACAGAGATTTTTATCCTCGAAAATTCGAGATAAAGTCCAAAAATCGGAGATAAAAATCGCTGTGAATTACGAACGAAATTTTCGACGACTAAAATGTCGACTAAAAACTTGAACCACGTAATGATTATATCATTAACGAGATGGTGACAAAGAGTTTTTTTTCTAAAATTTAATCTCTGTTTCTATACATTTCGTTAAATACAAAAGCCTGGTAAAGTAGCAATCTTTCCGGCCGTAGCACATCCCCTTAACAGATTTCAAAGAGGCTTGCCTGGTTCAGAGAAACTGATCGTAACTTTTAACATAGCCTAACACTTTGCGTAATTTTCTAATTTAATATCTAAAATCAAACCTTGCGGTAATTAGAGCGGATAAAATGAACATTGGCATACGAAATATATGCCAATTTTTCATAAAATTATATTAAACATAAACTAAAAAATATAATGGGCCGTTATTGGTAGCCTCTTTTTTGAAATTTTTTTTTTCTGAAAATTTATTAAAGTCGTTAAAAGAATGTAAGTAAAAATAATTATTTAAACCTACATCTATGAAATTCATTTATTCCTTGTATATTAAAAATATATTGATTTTTAGAATGCACTTTTCTAAATATTTATAAAAATAAAAGGGAGCTAAGCTCCATGAGAAAGATATGAAACTAGTAATATCATTTAAAATATGAAAAATATTTACTTTAAGTTACAAAAGACAGTTTAGTCCCTTAGTAACAGAGAAAGTTAAAAAAGGCTCTATTCAAGCTTGTCTGTTGAACCTGTCTGTATCTATTTACATACTTATTGAGATACATACTCTTTCATGGATAATCTTTTCCTCCGATGTAATTAGTAAAAGGTAAATTTTTGTTGTATGCCCTCAAATCCTTTTTAATGAAATATGTTCCTAATTACATATATAAACTAATTACATACATAGATATTATTAGCAGGCTCATAATTTACTATTTTAAAAACCGATATTCGCAACACGTTCGTATGCTTACACAAAACTACTGTTCTTTACTTACTTACTGATTTGCACACTGAGAAAAGAATCACTAAACAAAGTTGGCACATAAGTAAATTTCTTCGACGAAAATTGTCGATATTCAAGCAACGATTCCTTGGCGACAAATAATTATACAATAACGATCTTTTTCAAATTAAAGGTTGAGTGCTCTGCTTTCAGATTCAGACTGCTCAAATCACAATCAGATTAGTCTAGTTATAATGAATGAAATCTCAATTCTTTCTCTTTAATTGGAAAATGGAATCAAGTCGCGCTATGATTTTTTTCACAATCTACAACGATTAAAAATAACCCTTACTTGTAATTCACGTTCTCCGTTATGGAGAGCTGTCATATAATGGGTTAAACTGCAATTACTTAAAATTAATACTCCTTTTTTGTGATTCTGTGTACATATATAGAATGCATCTATTGTTTTTACCTGGCATTTTAAAACTGAAATTTTAATCTGTAGGTAATTTGAAAAAGAAAACGACGCTCCGCAATTAATTTTCTTTAAGTGTTATACTTAAAATATATCGATGCAAAAATTTCTATCCCATAACTTTTTTGAGCTATTTACATTGATACAGGTTATTTAGAAAGAGAATATACATATTAGGTGCACAACTTTGCTTCCGCCGATTTTTTCGAAAATTTGAGGCTTTATTCTGAAAAAGTGATTAGCTGTTTATGATTCAAAGTACTGTCCGTCACTAGCCACTACTTTTTGCCATCTTTCGGGCAATTGTCGGATACCATCTCGAAAAAACGATGCGTCTTTTGAGGCGATCCACAAATCGATCCATTCTTTGACTTCTTCATAAGAATGGAAATGCTGCTCAGCTAGGCCATGTGCCATCGATCGGAACAAATGGTAGTCGGAAGGAGCAATGTCTGGAGAGTACGGCGGGTGGGGTAAGACTTCCCATTTTAGGGTTTCTAAGTATGTCTTGACGGGTTTTGCGACATGTGGCCGAGCATTGTCATGTTGCAGGATAACTTTATCGTGTCTCTCTTGATACTGTGGCCGTTTCTCCTTCAATGCTCGACTCAAACGCATCAATTGCGTTCGATACCGATCCCCTGTAATAGTTTCACTCGGTTTCAACAGCTCATAATACACCACACCGAGC